>VZTN01030913.1:767-69941 GCA_013400515.1 Erpornis zantholeuca
CAGCCCGGGCACGGGACTGGGGCCGCTGAGCCCCCGAGGACCGCCCGCCAGCCAGCCCCGGAGCCCGGGCGCTCCTGCAGGGCCCGTCTTCCAGAGCTCCCCGCCCTGTTGTTTCCTTCCCCGTGCCCCCGGGGAAAACTATCCCGGGGCTCGGGGTGGGAGTGTTGCGGGGGCCCGGAGAGTTCTCGGCTGAGCCGTCTGCCCCTGCTGTCAGGGCCTCCCCCTCCCCCTTGCCTGGCTCGAATTGTGCCCTGATGCAGAATACACTCCTCGAAAGAACACGTATGGCTGCCAGCCGCCTCTCCTTAGTTTTTTGGGAGAAAGACACAAGGCGTGTAGAAAGTGACGTATTCAGGTATCCTTGGAAACAGAGCAAGATTTAACCTGAAGAACGAATCTTAGAAAAAACTTATTAGGAATGAGGACCGTACATCATATATTTATGATACTGGAGAAAATTGCAGAACTACTGATCACAGTGCATTCAGATTTTTTATGCTAGTTACTGAAAGTCTATTTTGCCTGTAACGAATGCTTGAATCTTTATTTTATGATGTGTATAAACAGCAATGGGGTGCAGTGCAGTGTAGTGTAGTCCAACTTTACTTGGCTGTTGGAGGGAAAATGTTTAAGGTCTCTTTCTCTGTTGTATACAACTTATTCTGCAAAATTTTATGCATGTCAGCTGTACAGTTACAGCATCAGCATAACAATGGCAGTCACACAACCTGTTGTACTCTGCTCCCCTCTCAGTATTTTACTTTATAAATAGTCTTTGTTGTACTACCAAAACAGTCTGACTGGCTATTGGGAATGTATTTCCAGTTTATATATATGAGTTAAACACAGAAGGAATCCTTCTAATTATTCTTAGGCCATCTCTTCAGTGTTTTCAGCAGCACAAGTTACAAGACTAAAGTCAACTGAAGCAGCAGGAGTTCGTGTTCCCCGTCGCTTGTTGAGGTGTTCATGGGGGCTCCTCTCTTTGGGACTTTTGCACTTACTGGATAGAAATCTCTCAGGCTGATCTTATGAACTCTTTAGGGTAATTACTATAGATTTAAAGGGGGAATATTTTGTATCCTTGGAATACTCAGGATCTTTTGTAAGTGCTGTGTGGTTGCGTTACTTGTAAGTTTTTAAAGTTGTTTGAATGACGCCAGTTTTCAGTGGATTATTTAATCTATCATGGTAATCGTTGCTAGAGTAGAGATAAATTGTTACTGGTGAGTTTCCGGAGTTAAAAATGAAAGTTTCACAGTGGTTAATTGCACTGAGGCTTCTGCTGCCCTGGTTCCTGACAAGTCAGCCGTCTAAGTGATGAAGATATGCTGGGTAAAGTTTCTAGGGAAGAGCTCTCAGACTTCATGGAATATTTTAGTTTCTGTGTTGTATAAGGTACATGGTCCAGTCGTTAGGGGGAAGTATTCATATCAAAATCTAGTAATTGTCCAGGTGTAGATTTTGTAATTCAGAGCATTATGTAGAAGCAAGCTTGGGTATGATGCCTGTCCCTGTCTGGTTCCACCAGCACAGAGTATTACTTTAGTAAATATGCAGCATATTTTCCCCCTTGTGAGTTGTGAGGAAGAGAAGGGCCACAGGGATACATGTGTCTTGTTTGTCTCTTTCACTGGCTTTTGATCATCTCCTGTTTGTTATTTCTGATACTTCGGGGGCCACCAATATTCGACAGAAACACTGCAATAAGAAGTGTGTGGGCGGGTGGGGAACATGTGTTTTCTCTTGAAAGGGAAGATCTGCGGTGTGATTTTATTGTGCTGTGGCTGCAGTAATATGTCAGCTCATTGACTACTTTAACTCAGAGTGTGTTATTCAGAAATACTTACTTCAGAATAAATTTGATTTGTATGCCGCCATAGCTTTTATCCTTTTGGGGTAATCTGAGTAATAACAGAACTGGTATTGCAGCCATCTGCCTTGGGGCTTAGAAAAATAATATTGCATTGCAATTTACTTGGAAATCTTTCAGTTATATGGAATTCTCATAACAGTGAGTTGTTCTTCTTGAAGAAACTTCATACTTATCTGAGGTAGACAGCTTTTTTCCAGTAACACATATCTATCTAATTTATTTCTGGGGCAGGTGATGGAGATGCCTGAAATGGCCTACTGTCAATTTGTTTCATTTAAGGAATAATTTGACACTTTAATTGAAGGACTGGACCTGATATTAGCAATGTCAGTCTCTCTTTTTGGAGTGTATGTTGCATAGTAATATGATGGAGGTGTGAATATCCACATATGTATGACCTGCTCTTTGGCGTGTTGCTTTCTGAGATGAGCTAATTACCTGTATGATTGAAGAACATATAAGTGACTAGAATATTTCTAATGCTACCTATTTGCAGAATTTGACCTTGCAAAGGTGAACTGGGACATTTATAAAATCATTAAGCTGCCAAATAGCTTCATTATACGCTTAGTACTGTTCACCTCTGTAGAGAATTACAGCTTTGGGCCAAATTTGAAACAGTAATCTCTGACTAGAGAAAATATTCCTTCCATTTGCATGATTGTGCTTAAAAAAGAAGTTGGCATGTATATTTATCAGTAACAGTTCTGAAATTTAAATGTAATGTTCCTTGACAGACTTTTAAATATTTAGTATAATTTTGGCCTGGCTTTGCTACTTGACCCTGCATAGTTTAGATTAATTATTGTTTTAATGTAATGTATTTAATAGTACTCGGATACTGAAAGCACTTAAGGCAGATTAATACTCTTCACTGTTACATTTATGCAAACATGCACTCTGTTAGCTCCTTTTAGTTTATTCAGAGCTTATCAAAAACATTTTTATCATGTAATGCATCTCAAAATAGATTTATTTTTCTATTGGCACATTTCAAAGATCAATTAGGAAAATTTCCTAAATTAGGGGAAAAAAATCTACCGTTGCATCATTTTTACCAATGTCATAGTTGTGGAAAACCTGCTTTGAGCTTCACAATTGAAGACAGATAAGAATCTCATAAACTACAGAAGTCAGCCATTTTAGTTACAATTCCTTAGATTTCTTTCATATATAGTAAATAAGGTGGTTGTTCAGCTGTGTGAGAGTGCACCATGGAGTTGTTGCTGCATGGATTGAGTTGGTTGCTTGTGTCTCTCCCAGGTTTATGGCTCAGTGTGGTTAAGCTGTGTTTCCAGTTGTATTTGTGACTATTCATGTAGCAGCGCAAACAGACAAAACCCAACCAAAATGCAAGTGCCAGAAGCCTACAGTTAGGAATCTGATATTTAGAAATCACATTTAATTTTGTAAAATACCTTTTCAAGATATTAAACTTAATTATGCATTTACAGTAAGATCTCTGTGAAAGATTAAATGTCATGTTCTGTTCCTTCAGTAATTTCTTTCAATTACTTGTAGAGATAAACATGAAGATCTTTAGTTTCATCATGGACATGAGGTTTTGTATTGGGTGAAATGATATGATTAATGCAGTCAATTAATTTCGAAATAATTATTTTCAAAAGTAGCATGCTTGTCTTGCAGTTTGTAGGTTTGTCCAGTTTGATACATTTTGTTAAAAAAGTAAATAAAGAAACTGGTATTTATAAAATGTTTAACTTTTGAATTTCAGAAAAATGATCCCCCATTTCAACTCAAACTTCCTCCAAAGGCAGCTAGACCTGAAAAAGAAGTTGACCCAGAATATGAAGAGAAGATGGTAAGTGTTTTCATTACAAAACATACTGCAGCTTTTTATGGCACTTGGTTGTTGGAACAGGATCAGCACAGTTACAAGCAGCCTGGATGTGTCAGAAAAGAAAAACAAATAAAGATTCATTTAAATGTCTAGGCCCATGTGGTGTTTCTCACTAACAGGTATTTAGTGAAGACAATGAGAGCAGAGGAGGCAGGTAGTGGTAGTTCTGTTAAATACTGTCCCATTCTCCCCAAGTATTTTTGTCTGCATGACTTTTGGAGTTGTAGCCTGTGGTTTTTATACTCAGTAGTCAGTGGATTTTTGGTTTTGTGGTTTCTTTTTTAGTTATCCACACCCATCTGTGGTAAGGAGCTACTATTCAATGACATTTTATATTTAGGACTCTCCCCATTTTGTTTTGAGTCTGTCTCTGCCAGTTGTGTTTGATAACCCCTTGGGTCATGTCAGAGGCATCCTTAAGCTGCTTCTTACTTAACTGAAATACTGAAGCTGCCATTTTCTCTCATATAAAACCACTAAGGTTTTAAAAATTTAAATGCCCCATAATATGTGTGCCATAACAATGCAAAAGAGGATCTGTCCATGACACCAGTGAAGGGAGCTTGTGCTGGAGAGGAGACCTAACAGGGTAACTTCTGTGTTACAAAGAGGCAAAAACCAGTATGATATTATAAGACTCCTTGAATGACATTTGTAGTAAGTTCTTGGTTTAAGCTGGTATCTCTATCTTTTATTTTTTCATATAAAGCTTTACTGTTAAATGGATGCCTAATAATTACAGTAGAGTCTGAAAGGATTGGATACCATTGAAGTCAGGAAAGAACATGACTGTTAGACAAAGAAAAACTGATAGCTACATGTATGAATACCTAATTTCTGGCAGTGAGAAGACACACAGTGAATCTGTTCTTCCTGAGTGAGTTTAGTAAACAGCTAAACTTGTTTCACAGTAATACATGGTGAATTTACAGCTTTCCTAACTTAAAATTTTAGTTCAGTTTTCCTAAGAGGCTAAGGGATTTGATATAAAAAATCTACCTTTTATCTGTGCAGTTTGAGTTAGACCTTTACTGTTTTATCAGTACATACTGCTTATACGAAGCCAATAATATTTCAGGCAGAAAAGTATATTGTGTCACTCAATATAGGTCCTTACCAACTGATTATTTTGCCAAAACCATCATGTATTATTTGTTAACTATATATCCTCTGAATGGATTTGTTCTTATTTTACTTCCCCTTTTTAGATGCCGTTTTCTTAAAGGTTTTACTTGATCTTTACCTTTTATTCGGTTGTCAAGTTATTTACAGAAATGGTCCAATAATGAATGCAAGGAGGGGAGAAAGTGGTAATTTTTTTTCCAGGAGATTCTTAGTAAAGATGTTCTTTTGCTGGCAAGTGGTGCACTGGTAAAGAAACGCAGTGCCCTCGTGTGGCGAGATCCTGCATTGCACGCCATGTCTCCTTGCTGCCCTTTTCTTTGGTTGGTGACTGCTGTTGTGGGAGACCTTCTTGTGTGTAAGTGACCTGCAGGAAGGTCTGTGGGTCGAGTATTTCTTGGAAAGGTTACAATGCCAAACTACAGTTTCACTTCTGTCGTTTATATAATTATATGTAAATGAGATCACATGGAAATTGCCTTACATGGTACAGTGTTACATGATGCTTAGATTCGTCGTAGAGAAACTGATAACAATTGCATTCCGTCAGAGTTTCCATTTTATCATATTTTTCTTTAAAATTATGTAACATCTTCTAAATATATCTTCTAAATACAAAGAAGGCTGCATTTTGCTGTGTGACATAGTGAAGTGCATATGCCTCATGGAGATGACAAAACCAAAATGTTTAAAATTTGAAATATGACAGCAAAATTCACAAACTTGAGTGAAAACAGTATTGAGCTGGTGCATCCATTACTTCAGAAATAATTCTAAAAGCAGAGCTACTACATTGTTGTCTTTGATCAAATCCTGATAGCCTTGAAGCTTATGAAAATTTTGCCACTGACTTGAGCAAGGTTAAGATTTCATCCATTATTGTAAGTCATAAGTTTAGTTTTGTCTTTATCTTTTTTAGACAGGCCATTAAAGCATCCCCACACAGCTGCTAGTGTGCCATGAAGCAGCTCCAGCTCTATTTCACAAATGCTTGTAGCCCTCTGAGTTGTCTAGCAGATGGTCTTGTCAGTTTTTCCTCATATAAGTTGTTCTCATGAGTGTCTAAATTCTGTTTCTTAACGAAAATAGGTTTTTATGAAGAAAAGTTACCTATTTTTCCTATTTTTCTTTTTTTTTTTTTTATTCTCTTCCCCACTTTGGAAACTAGAAAGCAGATCGAGCAAAGAGGTTTGAATTCCTCCTGAAGCAGACAGAACTTTTTGCACATTTTATTCAACCTGCAGCACAAAAATCACCAACATCTCCACTGAAAGTCAAGCTGGGACGGCCACGGATGAAGAAAGATGAAAAACAGAGTTTAATTTCAGCTGGAGAGTATGTTTTATTTTTATTTCGGACTTCCTACACTTTCAAACAACTTAGGCTTTTTAACATAATCTGTTTAGAGATTGTACATAAAAATTGTACTTTCAGTAAATCTAGAGCATTTCCTGTTACTGGTGTATCAATTTCTTTAAAAGCCTTGGTTTAAAAGCATCATCTGCTACATCAACATTAGTGTGACCTTGGATCAGAAATGCAGTTTTAAAAGTTGCCTGATTCTTGCTGTGTAAAATGCTTTGGTTTGTATTGTGAGGTGACTTTGGAGCACATGAATTGAATTTCTTTTGTATGATGCTGGATAGAAGGTGCACTCCAGCAGTCCATCTGATGTGACCCAGCTGCTAGTGGACAAGTCAGTGGGTCCAGAGTGGGGCTAGACCAGGTTATAACAAGGCCGTGTCCATGTAGTGGGGATGTTAGATCCTCAGCACCAACTGTCCTGCTCCAGCAGTCTGTCTGTGTTAGTACTGCAGCAGAGCCTGCCTGTTGTGCCTCTGAGGGGTCTTGGAATAACAACTAGTTTTTGGAATGTTTGCAAAATGACATTCTATTTTAGAAATTTTAATTTTTAAAAAATTTGAATATGTGATTTTTCTGACCATTGTAATTACCTAGTAATTGAGTCTAAGGCTATCACTGTTGAGTCTTGTGTTTGTGTCGCTCATTGAAGAGTGCCTCAGAGAACTCCTGATATTGTCAGATTATAGTTCCGGCTCTGAAAGAGAGGGCTTTGTATCAGCCTTTCTAATTAAAGCTGGAATGACTCCTAAGGAGTAATGTATTTACAGGATGAGAGTTTGGTCAGGATAACAGACCATCATTGTGGGTCAGTGATTGCTTCTGTTGTAATTTGTCTTTGGAGTTTGTAGCAGTGTTTGGAAGTGACTTTGATTACGCATCAGTGCTGGGTTCTTCCTTTAGGTACCGTCACAGGCGCACGGAGCAGGAGGAGGATGAAGAGCTCTTGTCCGAGAGTCGGAAAACATCCAATGTGTGTATTCGGTTTGAGGAGTCTCCTTCATGTAAGTATGGCATTAACAGTTCTCTGATTGATTTGATGTAATTAAGATCTGAGCAGATTGCAATTAAAGTTTTCTACTTAGAATTAGTATTTTTCTACTTAGAGGAATCTTACATTTGCAGATGTGAAAGGAGGAACACTAAGAGATTATCAGGTTAGAGGTTTGAACTGGATGATCTCATTGTATGAAAATGGTGTTAATGGCATTCTGGCAGATGAAATGGTAAGCAGTAATCTTTTGGAATTTTTGTGGCAATTATTGAGCAAAATTCAATGTTAAAATGCTTATAGTATTTAATGTATGTGCAGTAGTATGTTTCATTCTACAACAGAATTTCAAATCTGAAATGGTAATGAAAGAAATTCTGTTGCAAACATTTGTGTAGTTTGCTTTAAACAAATGTCAGAATTATATAGTAAGAAAATGGTTTGAAAGTATTCTCTACGGTATTTCATTTCAGCAAATTTCTTTCCCCCCACTCTTTGTCAATGCAGGGGCTTGGTAAGACTCTGCAAACAATAGCTTTATTAGGCTATCTGAAGCATTACCGAAACATTCCTGGGCCACACATGGTCCTGGTTCCAAAATCAACTTTGCACAACTGGATGAATGAATTCAAGCGCTGGGTTCCATCCTTACGTGCCGTTTGCCTTATTGGAGATAAAGATGCCAGAGTAAGTGCTCTACATTTCAGAAATGTATGCATTATTTGGCAAAAAATATCTGTTTGGTATGTGGAACTCTCCCTAAGCTACTTAATTACAGTATGTTTTAGTAATCTTTACATTAATGATGAAAATGCAAAAATGTTATGCTTGTGACTGAGGAAAACTGAGCATCAGTAGATGAAATAATACACTCAGTTCGATAAACGTATAGCTCTTCAAGTTACCTGTTTTTCTGTTGTCTTCATGTTTGATTTTTGCACCTATTATTTATCTCTCTTCCATATTTGCAACGTGATAGTGTGTACTCATTTTTCTTTTTTGCACTCACTTTATTACCTCTTTCTTCACCTTTTTTCAGGTGACTTTTCCCACTCTTTATTTGTATTTTATAACAAATAAACAAATACATTTTATAACAAGCCTGGTCTTGTAACTAGGATTCTGTTGTAGAGCTTTTCATCTTTCATTGTGAAGGCCTTAAAATAGACAAGGAGTGTTTTTCTAACTTGAAGGGGATCAAGAAGCTGGATGTTTCTGGGGTTCTGTGGTTGCTCATATGGATTGTATGGCTGCCTGTTACTGCTTGAGGGTGGAAAGGGTCTAGAAAGGAAATAGGATCTGGCAGTGTGGCCAAGAAGGCCAGTGGCATCCAGCCATGGTATGGCCAGCAGGATCAGGGCAGTTACTGTCTCCCTGTACTGGGCACTGGTGACATTGAGGTGCTGGAGTGTGTTCCGAGAAGGGAACAGAGCTGGCAAGGGTCTGAACAAGGCTTAGGAGCAGCTGAGGGAACTGGGCTTGTTTTCTAAGTGTTAGGACAAGAGGAAATGGCCTCACATGCACTAGGGGAGACCTGTGCACGGTCTCCCCTAAAGCTGCATGGCTTTCCCATAGGGTGATATTCTTTCATGTGAAAGGATTTAAATGCCTTGATGTATGCCTTGCAAAACAGAGATGGGACAGAGGAGGGAGATACCTGGGGAAGAGCGAAGATAGGTGGGAGTGGGCTATGTAAGTTGTTTTGAAACACTTTAGTGGATTGTATCTTTGGACAGGTTAATTTAGAAGGTTTTTGCCCTTTCGATTGTATATACTGTATTTGAATTACAGAGAAATGATGCTGAAGAGGAAATAGTTAATTTTGAATAGGAAATGATTTGTGTTTTGCCTAACTCCAGCTTTCTCTGTGCTTGAAGTATAAAGGATTGAAGGCTTTTGTTACAGTAACTTTCAGTTACTGAGAAGATGTTTCAGAGTCTTTTGTGTGCTAGTTCAGTGCATCAGTAATGGTAGTGGAGACAGCTTTCCCTGAATGCCATAAAAATTGTCCATGTTTATAAATGTCTATTAATCCAGTTCTTCTGCTTTAGGCTGCATTTATCCGTGATGTTATGATGCCTGGTGAATGGGATGTTTGTGTTACATCATATGAAATGGTAATTAAAGAGAAATCAGTCTTCAAAAAATTTAACTGGAGGTACCTGGTAATTGATGAAGCCCACAGAATAAAGAATGAAAAGTCTAAGGTAAATTTGAAATTGTTCAATACTTTGGAATTATTTCGATACAAAAAGATTGATTTGAGCAGATTTTAAATGTTAGGTGTGGTTTTTTTTTTTTTAAATAGAAGCAATAAGCTGTTGGGTGGTAAATATGAATTTCATAGGTAGCTCTCTGTCTCTGAGTTTAATTGACATTGTTTTAGGTTTCAAAAACTGATTCGCTGTGCTTAAGTGTGGATGGTATTGATAACTATGTTGTGTTTCCAGCTGTCAGAGATTGTACGCGAGTTCAAGACAACAAATCGATTGCTGCTTACGGGAACTCCTTTACAGAATAACCTCCATGAGCTGTGGGCATTACTCAATTTCCTTTTACCTGATGTCTTCAATTCTGCAGATGTAAGTTGATGGTTTTGGGTACAGAGTTGTTATTTTGATTCCCAGGCTGCTGTCAGTAGAAGAGAGGAATGACCAGCCTAGTAGGAAATGTATGTTGTGGAAGACGCAGTGGCTTACTGAACTGTAGACTTCTTTTACTTTTTTTACCATTAACTAGGTGGACTTCCTTTACTTTATGTAGTTAAAACAGTGCATTCTGCTGGTGTAGATGAGGCCTCAGACCAGTAATAGCAAATGTAATACTTTAAGTAGTTAAATTAGATTTATGCAAAAATTGAGAAAGCGATGAAATATCAAGAATATGAAGCATCCAAATAGGCATAAACCTTTTTTAAATTTAGAATTTAAGTAATCTTTCTTCTCTTTTACTGTTAATATGTCTTTGTTCTTGTATTACTTGCTTATGTTATTTTTACTCTGCTGACCATCTCATTTACTTAAAGATTCAATTTGTTTGGATTTTTTTTTACTTCTTGCCCCCATCATCACACTGGACCCTGCAGTGATGAGCATGGAAAATTGTTGTAAATTAAGCAGAGTATAATGGTATTTTGTCTACAGAGCGATGCGGTTGAGTCAACTGCTACAACGTACCAGGGAGATGGCACAGAAGTGCAGACTGATTTTTCTTTCACTGAAGTAATTTGTCTCAAGATTTATGCCACTCTCAGCTGGAATGAAAGAGAGTCAATATGTGTCTGTTAAAAGTACTGATGATAAACTGTTCATACCAATTGTGCTGTTTCTCACCACAGGATTTTGACTCATGGTTTGACACAAAAAATTGTCTTGGTGATCAGAAACTTGTAGAAAGACTTCATGCTGTAAGTAATTAAAGATGTGATCACATGTCATCATTAGCATGCGCAGTGTAAAAAAGAAAACCAGATTATTTTCCCCTTCATCTCGAAGTTGAAATGATGAACATAAAGATATTTAGTTACAGAAATGCTTAGCAGAATTTTCATGAATTAAGCATTGGGGCTTCCTGTCAACGATACTATTTTTTGTGTGTTACTTTTTGAAGCAGACAAAATCGGAACATAAAATATGAAAATGAAGAATTCTGAGATCTTTTTGAAAAAATTTATTATTGTGAATAGTACACTGATGCATGTCATGCTAGTCTGAATAAAGGCATGCCTTTACTTTTATTCTGCTGTGTATGAGATTAGACATTTTTTGTCTTACAGTAGCAAAAGAAGTCAGAGAAACTACAGCATACATTGCTTATATTTGAAATGCTGGTGTGCTTTGTCCCTCCTAGTGGAAATGAAACAGGTCTTATGTTAAACAGGATTGGATTTTACAAACTTAGAGGCTTGGCCCCTAGTTAAGACAACAACTGGGATGATTATGGCAATCCTTTGTAGGGATATGCATATTCATGTGTGAGTTTAGTCATTGCTGGACAACTTTGTTTTGCAGAATTTAACAGAATTTTTCTCAAGGAATTGTCACGGCAGCAATAGATACTGATTAGTTCTGAATAAATATCAGATAATTGAATCTGTTAAGTTAGTATTTGAGGCAGTCAATTTTATACATTTATCTATATAAAACATCTTAATTTGTGTAGGTTTTGAAGCCATTTCTCTTACGTCGCATAAAAGGTGAAGTAGAAAAGAGTTTGCCTCCAAAGAAGGAAGTAAAAATTTATCTTGGGCTCAGCAAAATGCAGAGAGAATGGTGAGTTATTTACATCAAAGTAAGATTCTTTTCTGATAAACACTGTAGTTTTTCACACTGATATTTTTTTTTAAATTATAGTTGCATGTTGAGACAGAGAAACTTATTTCTAACTGTCTTTGGGCCTTTTCAAAAAATGCCAAGTTTCAGAGAGCTCAGGAAGGGTAATGAAAAGAGCTGGGAGGAAGAAAGCAGGAACTTTTTTCCTTCCTTAAGTTTATTTGAAAGAACATATGCCTCCCAAGCTTTCTCCTTTGATCCAAGTATGTATTCATGAAAAAGTCTTACCTGAAATTAAAACAAAATTTTATTTTAATAGTGTACATACCCAGAAGAACGTGAGACAAGCAGCTAGGTCAGTGTAGCAGTTTCTGTCAAAACAACTGATATTTTTAATCCACTTTGTACTGCTAAAATGAAGGTGTAAAATAATCCAGTGAATGACAGATCATTGTCACTCACAGAGAGATTCCCTTTCATGTTTAGGTATGGATTTATAAATCCTTATTATCAGTCCAATGTTTTTGCCAACTTTCATAAGAATATAGCTCAACGTTATATAAGCAAAGCCAACTCTCATGTCCAGAAATAAGAAATTAGGATATTGCAGGGTTTCATTCATGTACTAAATGTCAAATAAAAACTGGAAAGTTGTTCAAAACCGCCCTTAAAACCTCAGGTATACCAGGATCCTGATGAAGGATATTGATATCCTGAATTCAGCTGGGAAAATGGATAAGATGCGTCTGCTGAATATTCTGATGCAGCTGCGGAAGTGCTGTAACCATCCTTACCTGTTTGATGGTGCTGAGCCAGGCCCTCCTTACACCACTGACACTCATCTCATCACCAACAGTGGTAAAATGTTGGTTTTGGATAAACTGCTGGCAAAACTTAGAGAGCAGGGTGAGTACTGCTGATGGACAGCAGTAATCTGAATGCTCCTTGTAAGTTAAAGTATCTTTCAAAAATAACACTTGTTCAGCCTTTCCTGCAGCAAATGTGTTCATTACTTTCTGTGAGGTTTTTGTTAAAAATTAATTTTCTGTAGATCTTAATACATGAAGGGAAAAAAAATCTTATGGGAATGATGAGTAAGACTAAAAATATGGAGAAGTAAAAGGAAAGGAAAGGAAGAGTAGAGCCTCCCTTATCCTTTCTGTAAGAAAATTTCTGATGATAGAATTATTTCGTTTGTGCACGTCAGTCATCACCTAATTTCCTTACAATGGCTTGAAGTGTTCTGTTTCTTTGGTTGTGTGTTGCTAACCCTGAGAAGATTTCTTTAGGCACTTTTGTGCCTCACTGATTCTTGCAGCCTTGAAGTTGTCAGATTGTTTTCAGTTTGGTAATATGCGAACATCACAGCTCTCTTCTTGCACTCTTTTTCATATATTTCAAATTGTTTCTTTGGCCAAAGAAAAACACTTCTATTTTGGGATTTGTTTTCATACTTTGTAATTGTACACAGACACTTCTTCTTCTCTGTTCTCACAAACAGAGATGGAGACAGACAAACAGAGAGAGAAGATCCCAAAAGCCGAGCAGGCTAAAGGAATTCTCCTCTCCTTTTCATATCTCTGTTTCATCTAAATAATCTTATTAAAGCCTTCTAATTTCTGATCACTCAATCTATAAACTTTGTTTGTTCTTAGAGCAGCTCCTGAGAAACAGGGCTGTTCCATCAAATAAATAGGTTGTGTATTTCCCCTGTATAATTTATCAAATAATATTTTTGAGTGGTTAAATCACTACCAGAAAAGTAACTTCAGAAGAAAGACTTCTTTAAGTCAAACATAGTACAGACTATTTCACATAAATTACCAGTCATGCTCTGTAGTAGCTCAATGATAAGATCAGTGTGAAAACATAAAATGAATGTTGGAACATTCTGTGTTCTGTCAGGTTCCAGAGTTCTGCTGTTCAGTCAGATGACTCGCTTGCTGGATATTTTGGAAGACTATTGCATGTGGCGTGGGTATGAGTACTGCAGACTTGATGGGCAGACACCACATGAGGAAAGAGAGGTGGGGAAGTTGTATGCAAACAAGAAATGCCTTTCGTTTACATATTAGATCAATAAGTTATTATTTACATATATGTATGTAGCTACATCATTGTTTAAAGTAAAGCAGAAATGCTACAGTTTTTAAAAGGCTGCCAAGGGTTTGGTTTTCCTAACCATATTCCACAGTATGTTTCATTTGTTCTTCAGCTAAATGAAAAGCACAGAATGTTGTGGAGTCAGTATGGATTTTTTCACCTGTCCACACATACAGTGTTTTACTCGGATAAAATTCTTTGTTGTATGGCAATTGTGTAAATTGAAAAGAAATTTAATTGGAAAGCCACCAGCATACTGGAAATTAGTTTGAAAGATCACCTTTTAGTGACACCTTTATTTTTTTTTTTTTCAGGA
The DNA here is from genome assembly GCA_013400515.1 of Erpornis zantholeuca. Classification (NCBI taxonomy): domain Eukaryota; kingdom Metazoa; phylum Chordata; class Aves; order Passeriformes; family Timaliidae; genus Erpornis; species Erpornis zantholeuca. The sequence continues at coordinate 14,670 of VZTN01030913.1, forward strand.
AGCAATTGACACATTTAATGCTCCCAACAGCAGTAAATTCATTTTCATGCTGAGTACCAGAGCTGGAGGTCTTGGAATTAATTTGGCAACTGCTGATGTGGTTATTCTCTATGATTCAGATTGGAACCCTCAAGTAGATCTGCAAGCCATGGTGAGCTCCTAATACACATTTGTTTGTTTAAGTTGTCAGTCTTCTATTTCGTATAACTGTTTTCAGAACTTGCATTTATGTTATTTTTCTTCACTTTTTATATACATAAGACAATACCAAGAAACAAAGGAATTGAATAAAAAGGACGTTGACAGAATTTGTGCAGGAAACTAGATTTTTGTCTGTAAATATTTGTCTTCATTATTTTCATAATGACAGATTACTGTCAAAATACTCTATCAATATTATTAATTTGGGAAGTTTATGCTTTTGCTTTTTGTTTCTGCATAAGCATAAAGGCATTTGGTGGTGATGCCAGTGGGGAAAAAGGTTACCTTTGGGTTAAACCTACTAAAATCTTATATTTCTGAGTGCTGAATGTAAAAAAAAAATAGATTCTGTAATTTGTTTCATGTGGAATAAAACTCACATTATCCTTTTGCCTTAGTTGGGAGGGTGGGTATTTGTTCAGTGGTTTGTAATTTTTAAGTTTCTTTTAATGCACTTAAACACATCAAATATTTAATATGAATAGCTTATCGTTTTGATATGCATGCTGACTGCCAGTAGTAGACCAACTTTCTGGAAACTGTAAGTGTGATTTGTGAACTTCAGTAGGGTTTTCTGGAAGAAATTAATATTATGCAGGAGAGTAAAAGATTTAACAACTCGTGTTTAAAGGACAGTCAGAAAATCCTGGTACCCACAGCCTAAAGGGCAGCTGTTTAACTTCTTTTTATTTAAAAGGACATGTTTTCCAGAGAAGATAAAACACAGGTTTTGTTACAAATGAGTGTAGTGTGTCAGTCATAAACATCATTTGCTGGCTTGCTAAAAGCCCAGTATTGGAGCTGTGGCTGCAGGAAATCTGCAAATGGAATTAATGTGCTCAAGCCAGGGATGCAGAAGTTTCAATACCTGTGTTGAGTGAGAGTATTCATTTGAAAGCAGTACAAGTGTATGCATTTATGTAGTGTTGTACCTCCACTTCCCAGCTGCAGTCTGGACAGACATTCAGTTATCTTCATTTACAACGAGGGAGATGCATTTATTGCTGTGGAATGACTGAAATGTTAAAAGTGTAATAGCCAGGTATAAGTAAATACTGGAACACTGATTTTACAGTGTTCTGTGCTCTTGAATAGGCAAGGGACCAAGAAGTACCATGCTAGTTTGAGGCTGCTGTTTCTGCAAGCTAACTGTCTATTGCTTGTGAGTTCTTGTTGCTGAACACTCATTGATTTATGTTTGTTAGGATCGTGCGCATCGTATTGGTCAAAAGAAACCAGTACGGGTATTTCGACTTATCACTGATAATACTGTTGAAGAGAGGATTGTAGAAAGAGCTGAAATAAAACTGAGGCTGGATTCTATAGTTATACAACAAGGTATCAACTGCTATATATGTTTGTCTGCAACAGAATTGTTCAGTCCCTTAAAGTATGGTTAAATAACTGTACAAATGTACAGCGTTAGACAAAGCAGGCCTCGTGTATAATAGCAGTGTACTAAGTCGTCCTAAGAGCTCTAATGTGCAAGGTATTCACTTGTTCAGCTGAATTATTTTTAAATTCTGTTTTCCTGATTAATGTAGTCATATATAAGAGTCTAAGTGAGGGAAGTAAACTACAGCAGAATAGATGTTACTTTGTTTTGTGATATGCTAAAAAGAAAAAAAAGAAAATCAGGTACGTTCCCTGGCAGTTAAAATAATTATATACATATGCTTCCTACCACATAAGAGTTAACTGGCAATAAAACATCTTTATCTATTTTTTTTAGAAACTCTTAGAAGAGTAGTTTGTCAAAAAATAAGATACTCAAGCTAAGTTTTTAGGGTTGTTTGTATTTACTAAGGGGTGGGCTACTGAAAGGATGATGGTCAAAATTTTGATAGCATGAGAAGAGATTAGATAGGATAAGTGAAATTTTGGAATAGAAATTCAAATTTTGGGAAAAATAACCAGAGAATTGGGTTAAAATCAGTGAAATGGGTGTTGAAAATACCAAGTACTTCTTAGTGGTTATTACAGAATACTTTGTCATTTTTCTCCTTGAGATAAGATTGTGATCTTAAAAGTTCAGCTAACTTTGTGAGAATAAGATCTTAAGTGTGAAATTTGGATTATCTGAATGTGAAACATTTTTTGTTATGGCTTGAGTCAAAGTTGTTTTTTTTATTGTCCCCAAAGTTCCTGACTTCCATTTATTCTCATCTTGAGTGAAATGTATTTTTTTCTGTGTGGTTGTTCTGTTTTTCCTTTCTTGTTCTGTCAGTGAAGTAAGAAAATCCACTGTTTGCATGGTCCTACTGGAACTCCCATATTATAACTTCCAGCACATTTCTTGTGATTGTAGGAAGGCTCATAGACCAGCAGTCCAACAAACTGGCAAAGGATGAAATGCTGCAGATGATCCGGCACGGAGCCACACATGTGTTTGCTTCCAAAGACAGTGAGCTGACAGAAGAAGATATAACCACTATTTTAGAAAGAGGTGAAAAGAAGGTTAGAGAACTGTTTCCTATGGACTTCAAAATACATGTGCACAAAATTGAATGAGATATGATTATGTAAATCTATTATTACTTTACTATTTGTGCAGATTTTAAATCTTATGAAAGTTTTGAAGGAGTAGAATTAGTTATTATAATTATTTTCAAGGTTCATGCTCTATGCAGCATATCTTAAGCACTGCTTGTTTTGTTGTCTTTTAGAAAAATGTAAATTAGATGCCAACAATTCTAATAGACACAAAATCTTTATGGAACTTCAGTAGGGAATAGATGGGTCTATGAAAAAATGAACTGCCATTTCAGCTCCGGGGAGATGGGCATAAGTTTAATTTAAATTTTAAAGTTAAATTCTATAATTGTAGGACTACATCCCAACATAATAAATTTAGTTTAATGGGAAGTCTTGAAGTCAAATTGCTGTAAATTGAAGGGGACAATGGGTATCTCTCTTTAGAAGAAAATGTAAGTAAGTTAAAATCAAAAATGAGAATGTTGAGGTAATGATGAAAGCTGTTTCTTTCAGAAAAGATAAAATAGCTTGAGTGAGCCTAAAAGTATCATCTTCTCCTTTTAGACAGCTGAAATGAATGAACGATTGCAGAAAATGGGAGAGAGCTCCCTGCGAAATTTCACTATGGACACAGAGATGAGCTTATACAACTTTGAAGGTGAAGATTACAGAGAAAAACAAAAGGTAATTTTTCATAGTGTTTAAGACTTCAGTTTAGAGGTGCAAGCATAAAAGGCACACTATAAATGTTATGACTGTGAAGATTGTTCTAGAGAAGTAAGGAACTATTGAAAAATTCACTTGGCTTTGCCCAAGCATTAATATTCTGAAATTTTGTTAAACTAGCTTTCAGCCCCACTGTTTTGTTCATGGTAGAATCTGATAGTACTGCTTGGATGTTACCCCTTCTGCAGCAAAAACACTGTGTTGCATCCTCTTATACTGCTGCAGTCTGCATTATTTTGCTGTTGCATAACTGAGGGGAAAAAACAGGCCTGATAATGACTTTTGTATGTAGATCTTGGATTTGAGTCTGTTTTTGCAGTGAAGGTTTTAGTCACAAGCATTAATTTGAACTGTTTGTACATTGATTTTACCTAATAATAGAAGGATTGTCCATACAAAGAGCTATTACTCAATCCCACAATGTTCCCTCTGCATCTCTGTTTTGTACAAGATCTATAGTGAAGATATCCTTAAGGTCTTACCTGGAATCAGATATGTCAGTTCTTACTTGTTAACTACAAAATGCCCTTCTAGTCCAGGTTTTTTATTGATTTTGAAGAAAGATTTAGAAAAATAAATTGTTTGTTGAGAATATAGTACAGTGTTTAGGTATATACATAAAATTCTTTGTGTTGATAATTTCATTACAAGAAGTGAGTTAAGTGCAGCATAATATGAAATACACTTTAGTAACTTCAAGGATTTAGTTAAGATTAATTGAATGCTAATGGATTTTTTGTCTGTGTTGTAGCATTTATAGAGGTTATTCATTGTGATATATAGAGGAGAAGCAATTTATTCGTATCACCAGAAATTAGAGAATTCAGAGCCCAAGTCCGCAGCCCTTCCATTCTGTTTTTCTAGATGGAATCATAACCCTGCTCAGGTGTCTGAAATACTTAGAATACTGTAGAAAAATCTGTTCTTGCCACTGCACTGCCTTACTTACTATCTTTTATGTGCTTAAATACTTGTTATAATAAGCTATAATTTCTAGCTTATTTTTGAGCTCTTTTGTAGTATCCAAATTATTGAGCACAATCATTAGATTTGCTGTGCAAAAATACATTCCTGTTTTGCAGTGCCATATTAGTCATTATTCTTGTGACTTAAGGGAAGCAGACAGTTACTTCAGTAGTTTTTTATTCTATTCTGCGTGTAGCTGAGCATGATGGAATGGATTGAGCCTCCAAAAAGAGAACGCAAAGCCAATTATGCAGTGGATGCTTATTTCAGAGAAGCCCTACGTGTCAGTGAACCAAAAGTCCCAAAGGTAAGAAGTTGGCAAGTATGGAGTGGTTTTATGTTGTTCTTTCGTTCCTCCTCTCCCATGCTGCATCCCCTGCTCTACCCAATATATTTACAAAGTCATAGGTTGCCACTGCTCTTAATTGTGGTAGTTTACTTGCCTCTATAATGTTGATACATCTGTATGTTTTTGAAGGCTCCACGACCTCCAAAACAACCAAATATTCAGGATTTTCAGTTTTTCCCACCACGGTTATTTGAACTTCTGGAAAAGGAAATTCTGTATTACCGTAAGACTATAGGATATAAGGTAATGCATTTTTCTTCTTTTCGAATCAGTGAAATGTATTTGTATTCTGTTTTGTAAATTTGTTGCAACCTTGACTTGTCAACTTATTGTGAAAGAAATGTCTGAAAGTGTCTATTCTTCTGTTTCTGTTCCACTGAGGAGCAGAAAAAGTAATCCGTCATTCCTTCTTTCACTAAAAATTCTGTATCTGTGTAGCTTTGTGTTTTGTGGTAGATTCCTAACAATAAAATAGAGTAGAAAAAGGAAAGACAGTTCTGGTGCTTCATATACTCAATACCAAAGGTGTGACGTGGTCTAAGGTGTGACATGTGGTCTAAGGTGAGGAAAATTTGGCTGGTATAAGGTCACCTTCCAGGATATGATTTTTTTAGTAAAACTTTTGTATGTCTTATTTAGAAAACAACTTAAGATAATAGTGATTTTGTATTGATATGAAAGGAAGTAAAATGACATCAATATTCCTTGGGTTTTTCTGGCATATAAAAGGTTTAAAGGTGTGGAGAAGTCTGAATGTATTACTACTACAAAAAGGAAACCAGACAAGACTTCTCTCTTTTCCTTTTTTTTTTTCCTACTGTGCCTTAGCTGAATTTCTTCCTTTTCCCTACTGACATTACTGGACAAGTAGTGAACAGATTCTGTTTTAATGTTGTTATCCTTACTTGGACCAGAATTGATTGAGTAAACCAAATGGATTCCCTAATTCCAGCCAGACATGTCTGTGACTTGCTTTAAAAAGCCCCAGGTGTCATGACAGGTTGCAGCAAGAAAAAATCACCTATAAAATGTGTTGGAGAATATAAAATTGTCCTACAAAGCAACAGATATTGGTGCTGCCAGAGAGTAGAATTAATAGTAGCAAAATGTATTTTTAAGAAAAAGCAGAAGGTGTCTTAGAATCTTGTTTGCAGCCAAAAGAATTTCATGGGGATGGCAGACAGAATTAAGATAAGTATGTAATTAGTTTAGGGAAAGAATTTATTTAATTAAAGCTCCAACAAAGAAGGATGGGAGAATTGCTAATGTTGACAATATGTGTGTAAAAAGAGGTGTTCAGCCCTGTTATGGAAACCTATCAGACTGGAAAGGTTGAACATGGATAGTTGTTATCTTAAAAAGTTCGTTTGACTGTTTACTGGTGGTGAAAGTGATAAATATAGTTAAATTTGTTTTGCTTTGAAATGGAAGTATTGCTCTTCCAATCTGAAGAGAGTTTATTATTGAAACTGAAAACTGCCATAGACAATATCAGAAGGTATCCAGTAGGCAGAGACCAAGCTTTGTGTGTCAGTCTTAATTTAAACCTGTAAAGTCAAGAAGATTTCTTATATATTAAAATCAGCTTAACAGTTCTTATCCTCCATTGCCTTTTGCTGCAGAAATATGTAAGGTCTACTAAACCTTTACTGAATACTGGTTTCTGACTTGTTTGCTGTTGTGTGCAGTGGAATTGGAATACAGTTGAAAGGTCACAAATACTAAATTGGTCAGTGTGGAGAGGGACAGATAAATGTTGCTTGTTCTTCTTTACATTGTGTTGTGTGTCTGGTCCTTACTTTGGCAGTGTGCATGGCTTTACAGTAAATCTGGCAGAACTTAGTGTTTCACTGTAGTTCTAAAACTTTCTAAACTGCTGCCCAACAGAAAGCAAGTCCTTTGCTAGTGAAGGTGCCACTGAAATCAGTGACCTGTGGCAGCTCTGCCTCTCACAATATCCCGGGGTCATCGTGTCCAGGAATGATGGGTTCAGGGTATAATGAACTTAGAACTTAAATCCAGTCCTATTTTTGGAGGAGGGGTTTAAGCAATAAGGTGTGAATCTAGGTAGAACACATTTGGTAACTTGCATAGATCAGTGCTTTTAAAATGCAGTCTTTGAAATAACATTCCTGCACTGCTGCATTTTGATTCTCCTGATTTTAGGTCCCCAGGAATCCTGACCTTCCAAATGCAGCTCAGGTTCAAAAGGAGGAACAAAAGAAGATAGATGAGTCTATGCCTCTGAATACTGAGGAAAGTGAAGAGAAAGAAAAGCTTCTAACACAGGTAAAATAAAATCAGATAAACTATTTCATCGTATGTTTTTGCTAATAGGGACTATCAGTACTAATAAAGGTAAATACACACAGGAAAACTATGCTGATGCTATTGAAAGAAGAAAGGACACAACATGTAATGATTTTGATTGGTTCTGCTTTGAGGGACCTTTTCTGTCCTTGAACAAGTTTACATCTTAGTCATCTGCTTTTTCCTTGAATGTCCTTGAACATTTCTGAGGCAACAGCTTGTATGGTAGATGCACTACCCAGCAATACGTGCAGAAGTCCCTTCAGTGGGTTTTGTTGTACATGCATATGGCTTGTGGTTTTTTTAGATCAAAAAGGGTTTGAATCAGGACAAGCCTGTGTCAACATACATGGTGTTTATGCAGGTGTCTAGGGCATGTCACATCCATTAATTTTGTCCCAGTTGAGTTGTTAGGCATGTTCATTTGATACTGGGACTGAATTCCTGTCACTGGCTAATTTCTTGACCTTTTGGCTGGTTATCCTGCTGAGTGGGCTTATTAAAAGCTGATTGTTAAGGAGAAAGGTGTGTCTCAAAGTAACAGGATTTTTTGACTGAGAAAATTTTCTGTAAAAGAACTGGGCATAGTGTACCTTGGAAGAAAATTGCAAGGTCGCAATTTCACTATTAATTTCACCTATGTATAGCAGAGGAAATATTTAAGCTGATATGCATATAAGTACTGCTGTTAATTATTAAAAAGAAATACTTGTATTGTATATGTTAGACTCACTCTGAAGTTGCTGTCTAATTTTGGAGTGAGCTTACTCAGCTGGAGAACTGACAAAGTTCCTTGTAAATAACTTTCTGTGATGAAAGAAACTCAGTGCACTACAGATTATTGCCCAGGCATATGATTGTCTTGTTCTTGGTGTTTTCTGCTTTCCCTGTTTTTAAATTGTAATGTCTCTTTCTTGGATGATGTTTTTATGCATTTCATCTCGCTTGTTCAGTTTTGGATTGATTTCTTTGGTACGTAACAAATTCTCTGTTTGATAGAGCTTTAGAGTTTCCATTTGATTGCATCTTTTTGGACTAAAGATTGTTTCTTGACATACTTATGCTTTCATCCAGCTGTTTGTCTGGTTCCAGGTTTGTAAACATCTCATGTAGGAGCTCTTGCTTTAGATACTTGCACTGCTCTAAGAACTTGTGATGACACTTGCATTGGTGCACCTTGTACTCCTCTGAAGTGTGGTGCTTGTATCTGCTGAAGGGAGACTGTCACTGAGCTGGTTCCTTGGGAGAAGTATCACAAACACTTAAAAAAGAAAGTAATTAACTAATGCATTAACTAATGAATGTGGAGTCATGCCCAAAAAGAACTCTTTAGACTTTTAATGATTCAGTAATAAGCCCTGGACAATGCAAGTTTATGGAAATCCTGAAAGACCATTAGCAGCTCTAATTATGTGATGTTGCAGAGGAGCAAATGGTACGTACATAAATTGAAATTTTGGAAAATGTTTCCCTTCTATCTAATAATGCCTTCTTCCTGCTTATAGGGTTTTACAAACTGGAATAAAAGAGATTTTAATCAGTTTATTAAAGCTAATGAGAAATATGGTCGTGATGATATAGACAATATTGCCCGTGAGGTGGAAGGAAAGTCACCTGAGGAGGTCATTGAGTACTCAGGTTTGTGATATTTTGAAATGTATTTATTTCCTAATACCACATATTACCATGATTATTCCTACATGTCGTTTTAAAATTACGAGATAGAGAATTTGGATGCATGTAAGATTTTTTTTTTTTTGGTTAAAATAGGCAATTATTTTGTCAGAAGATGAAATTCTGTTAAAGAGGTTGATTTTGCAGCATATAACTTAACACCTACAGCTGCCTTTATCCCTCCTTAGTCAAGATTTAGAATTTGACATAGTTAATTCTCACTGACAGCATGGACTTGTGGAATTGTGAAGCTGCCTTAAAGTGGCAATGTGATTTTTTTATGCTGTATCTCTGCTATTTTAGCTAGTACACTGTATCTTTGTCTTTTGTATTTACACAGTGCTTTTCAGATTTCTTCCTCTTTCAGCCTTGGATATAATTTTACTAAACACCTTCACAAAATTTACTTTGCAATGTTCTTCCTATAGTTAAAAAGAGCTCCATGAGAGTTCCCTTCAAAGTTTTTAATATATTTTGGGTTGACTAAAAGATATCACTAGAGAAACAAATTGCTACAAATTAGTAGTTTTTATAATAGAGAGATTGAGTATCCCCTGATATTAGAGATAGCTAGTGAAAACAAAAATATGAATGTGTTTCACTGCTAGACTGGCATCTCTGTTTCACCACTGTTATGGAAAGCATCCTTAAAAGTAATTTTTTCAGTTCTGCATGACTACAATTAATTAAGTTGAATGTAAATTTTGTTAGAATTTTTACTAAGCCTTTGCTTATGATTAAGCTTTAAAGATATAGAATAAAGGCTCTGTGCAAGCTTGTTTCTTGGCTAGCATGGTAAGCTGGAGAGCATTAGCTCATTGTTTATGATTTAATGGAACCACAACCTACATTCATTTTTGTGCCAGAGTATCTTAACTGAGTAAAACAGTAAGAGCAGAAGAAAAGATTATATTCAACAATTTTGTTTTGTGTTTTTAGCTGTTTTCTGGGAACGTTGTAATGAACTACAGGACATTGAGAGGATTATGGCTCAAATTGAACGAGGAGAGGCAAGAATTCAGCGGAGGATCAGTATCAAGAAAGCCCTTGATGCCAAAGTAATGATTCTAGGGTTTTTGTTTACTGCAGCTGACTTCCAAAAATTCCTTTAGAAAGAAATAGTTGGGGATGGGAGTTCTGTCTTTTATGCAGCAGTGGCAGTATACAACCTATCAGTGATCTACAGTAACATGTAATAATTCCTTGATGTAGCATTTCTGATGTAGCATGTATGTTTATTAGTCCTTCTTTTTGTTCTGCATTCAGATTGCAAGGTACAAAGCACCTTTTCATCAGCTGCGTATTCAGTATGGGACAAACAAAGGGAAGAATTACACAGAAGAAGAAGACAGATTTTTGATCTGCATGCTCCACAAGATGGGCTTTGACAAGGAGAACGTGTACGAGGAGCTGAGGCAGTGCGTGCGCAACGCTCCTCAGTTCAGGTTCGACTGGTTTATCAAATCCAGGACTGCAATGGTGGGTACTGCTCACAGGGACTGGGCCGTGGCATCAAGTGTCTTGTTCCTTTCTTTTAAGCACCACCACATAAAATTTGGGTTTGTGCTGAAACACTGGTGTTTAGGAAACAAGTGCTGAAAGAATAACTTTGGGTTTTATTTTCATTTTTATTTTTTTTAAAGTAACATTTCCTTTAGTACAGAAAAAATGCGTTACAACTGAAACAAACAGATTAGAAAAACTGCCAAGCTGAAGGCCCATGTTACCCAAAGGGATTAATGCTGAGGTAGACTAACTAGATTTACAAATATCCTTGTTACTTTTACTGCAAACTGAGTGTTTTACCAAACAACGTCTCTTAAAATACAACTTTTTTGGAATTTTTTGGATAACATCAAAGACTGAAAACATCTGAATAATATGCTTGGAGAAAGGAGCAGCTTTTCTGATACAGTATTTAATTTGTACCAGCATGAGGAAAGTTAGTGATTCACATAGAAATTGATCATTGAAGCAATAGGTTTAAAATGCACTTTGTAGTTGTGAATGTGGATTATCCAATGCAAGTGCTTAAATTTCTTTACATATGCTTTCCTGGAAATTTTGTTTGTATTTAGAGAATATAATACAAGGTAAACAGCAAGTAGACTAGTACTCTGAATTTTAGAGCAGAGCCATTCATTTTTAATTCAGTCATTAAATAGGAATTAGTAGCACCAATAGAAGCTTTGGTGGTTGCTGGTATGTAGGTACCAGCATCAGAATATGGGACTCCTGCAATGATAAAAAGCTGTTGGATCTGTCCCAATATTTTTGCTCAGTTCTTTCTACTTTTTGTTTGTCTTCATTTCCTGACCTCAGGATTTGTTTATCTGAAAGAATGTTCTTTCAGAGTCCTGGGTACTGTACTAAGAATAAATAAAACATAAGATAAAATATTTAAAATTGTATTTGAACAGGTGGGCATATTTGCTTTTCCCAGGACTACTTATAATTATGCAGTACAATTTTTACTTGATATTTCAGCAATTAAAGTGTTTCTGGATAGTGCAGCAGTTAGCCCTTAATTAAAAAGAATTAGAAGTGTTACTTACTAAGATGTCTGTTTGAAGAAATACTGGATTTTAAAATTACAGCCATAAAGAGAGAAGCCCCCAGTATTTAGTACATTGGGAAGTTTCTTTTAAGTTGTCTATGCAGGAATCCATTTAAATAAATCATAGAAATGGGTACTAGAAATCAAAAATGTAGCTCAGTGTTTAATATTAGTTGATATATAGTTGTCAGGGGTAGAGTTAAATATTCAATTTAAATCTTGCAGATCCTTATGTTCAGTATACTTTTCTTTTTAAAGGGGATAGAAATCATTTGCTCAAGTGTAGAAAGATGTTCTGTGGTGTCTTAATGCTGAAACTGAGACACTGGGAATATAAAGAGTCTTTTGGCTTAGGTTTTCTCTTAAAACTCTATCCATTAATATTTTTAGTTTTTCTGCTACTACATGGTTGGAAAAGAATATTATGGAAATACACTTTCAATGTGCATTTAATTTTCTGAAATGTTCTAAATTATCATGCCCTCTATGGTTTAGTAATATAGTTGATATATTCTAATATCCTGACATTCGTGGAGGTATTAATTTCTATGGGTCCATTTTGCACTAATTCGGTGATTTTTTTGTAAAGAAATGTGCTGGAAAATCACATAAAATCACATATTATCACATAATAAGAATAATGAATGAAGTATAAACACAAATATTTATAGAGGAGTAAATAAGTTCAGTGAAAGTGGAGAGGTTTCTTAGAATGCTGAAATTCACATGGGATCATTTAGACTCATATGAAACGATAGAAAGGGCAGCATAATTCTGAAAAAGGCTTAGCAGGCTCTTTGACAAAACTTAGTGTTCTAACCACTAGATGTCTCTTGAATTCCATATAAATAGCTAATTTGTCTTCCATCTTACTATTTCTGTTTCTTCTCCTGAAGATTTCTCTTTGAAAAACAAATTCTGCTTCATTTAATTATTTCAAAATCAGATGGTTTACCCAAAATGTAAGTTTTTAAAGATATCACGAGTGCCTAAAATTGTATTTTTTTTTTTTGCTTTTTAAATTGAGCACAGTTCTTTTTTGTTTTGGTTTGGGTTTTTTTTTAAATTTCTCTCTGTGCAGGAAGAATGCAAAATATCATGGCAGAAGTGAAGCATGTATCTGTTCTCTGAAGTCATAAATTATGCATATTCTCTTTTACCTTTCTGCAAACACTCCCCAGCAGAAGACAAATGACTCCTTAGTAGATACAGGAATATCCAGGGCTGTGGACAGAGCTCAGGGCTGCCTCTGCTCCCAACTCAGCATCTCTGCCTCCAGCCATGCGGAAAGCAATGGTTCGGTGCTCCCATCTTATTTATTGCAATACAGGTCTTTATAGCTGTGAAGGGGTGAACAAAGTACATCTTCTCTCTTTCCATCCTAAAGTATCAGGCCACACAGAATAAAAACTCATCTCTAAAAGTGCAAAGCATTTTAAATAAGTGGATTTTTGTAATACTGAAATGGAATGCAGCAGTCTGTATTGAAATTTCAGTAGCTCAGTGCAGGATTTATCACTCAGATTCTTTCTCATGGTACATGTACAAGCAACCTGTGGGCATGTCACATCTTACTGTCAGCTGACTCTGATTCTCCAGAGAAAATTGTTCTTGAGTCCATCCTTTGTCCACAGCAGATGCTTTAGAGAAGTAGTCCATCTGGAAAGTCTAAGCATGAACATGAACACTTTATAAATGTATGTATTTATGCAAGCATTTGTCCCCAGGAAAGAAGAGGATCTTTCTGAGTGCCTTAGAATAGATCAAGGAAAATGGATCAAGGTTATTTCTCAGTCCTTTCTGATTAGTTGCTTGGCTTGAGTTTAACACAATCCAGTTTCTCATATGTTAGAAAAAATCCAGCTGATTATTACTATCATGAAGCAGCTTGTCATCACTCTTTCCTCAGCTCCTGAGTGCAATATACACAAATATAAATGATGTAAAATACTTCTGACATATTGTCAGTAATCATTCTATTTTGGTCTTTTTTCATCTCTGTTCATCCGTAGAGTGTAAGTTTTTGGGACAGAGGCTCTCTTTTGTTCTGTTTGGGGTTGCATTGTATGTTGGGATGGCTTGAACTCAAGTTTACTCAGACTTGTTGCTTTTTTATCTAAAAATTGTTGTTTGGGTGGAATTTGAGGGAGTTTATTGGTTGAAGTGAGAGTGTTTTAGCTCCAGAAGGACTGTCACATCCCAGGGCACAAGCATGGCACCCTAATTTGTGGTTTAACCTTTGCTGGAGGGTGTGGGGTTGCTGCTACAGGGATGTGATAGAAATGACTTACTACAATACTTTGTGAAGCTACAAGCATGACACCGGAACATTTCTGGAAGGGAATTGTAAAGAAAAATGTCCTGAGGATTTTTTGTGTGTGTGTGTTTGGTAAAAAGATTTCATCTGGTGGTAGGATTCTCTGTGTCCATTCTGAGCTACACAGCCTTTGCCCAAGGCCATGGAGCATCCTTTGTAGGGGCACCTGTGGAAACTATAGAACTTAAAGAATGTGGTAAAGCTTGAGGGTTTGAATGTCTCAAAGATGAGTGACATGCCTGCCTGTGTGAGAAGGTTCAGGATCAGGAAGGCACAGAGGCTGCATCATTATCTGTCATGGACCATGACAGCTGAGGCAGTATCCAGCTTAGAGATGCTGAGAAAATAGAGACTAATTTCAGGGCAAAAAGATCACCTGTTCACTTCATTGCAAATGGACTCATTGTAGGTTAAGATTTATGCTAGTGGGTAATTCTAGGATAGCCTCTGTTTCAAAAATGGCTTCACTGAATTTAACAGAGGTAAGACATATTTCTTGGGTTTTTTTTTTCCTCAGAAGAAGGCTTCCTGCTTTGAGTTGGAAAGAAAAGCCCACGGAATCACATTCTCAATAGTAAATAGAATATACTGAATAATTATAATAAAAATAGCCACTGTTAGGTATTTTGTAAGAGATCTTTTAGATGGGGTACAAGAAACTGCCCATGTCAATTGAGTTCTATTAAGCAAGCCAACCTGCAATGCAGATATTTTGAGTTGCATTGGAAATACTTTTTAATGTATAAACAGCCTTATGGCATTTAGTCCTGATGGCTTTCAGATGGCTTGCAAGTCTTGATGCTGAAGGCATTTAGGGCCTACTATCTCTTGGGTGCTGTTGAGTAAAAATACAGCAGTGAGTTCATAATTTAAGACAGGATAGATTTTTGGCCAATTTGTGTCTTTCACAAAAAAAAAAACCCTAGTCTGTTTGAAAAAAGTATTGCTTAAGATAGCTTTATTTCCTTTTCTCTCTCCTTTGAAGATACATTTGAAGACCTCTTCCCTAAATTCTGGCATACTATGCTGGCAGGCTGTAATTTGCTTCATTAACCAAGATGAAAGATCACATCAGTCTTTTGGGGTGTCCATTTGGAAGATACAGTCCTGAAAACTCCTTGTCAGGAGGACAGTAAATCCTTTTCTGTTTCTAAAGGTTACACTGAGGGCAAGACAGATAATAGTAACTAAGCTATTGATTAGTGTTATTGAATATTTTAGGAAAATGTAAGTGCTTAGAAATTAAAGAGTTTCAAACATACTTATGTAAGCAAGAGAAGTTGAATAATTTACTTAAAAAATCTGATGTGTTCTCTTTCTTCAGGAGTTTCAGAGACGCTGCAATACTCTCATATCATTAATAGAAAAAGAAAATATGGAAATTGAGGAAAAAGAAAGAGCTGAAAAGAAGAAAAGAGGAGCAAAAGTTACAGCAGTATGTTTAGCAGCTCTTACTTTGCTTCCAGTGGGGCAGAATTCCATTATATATTTTGTTAGAATATGTAAAAGATAATTGTAGGCACTGATTGCATTAGAAGAAACCATGAGGTGAGAGATTAAACTGAAATATTTGTCTATTCACAGATCTCCTAGGTTTTTTTAGGTAGGTGGTCCCAGTGCATAGTATTTTGGGGCTTTTTTTTTTNGTAGCAGAGGAAAATTCATTTTAGAAAGTTGCACTGCCTACTTTCTGCCTACTTATGTATTTCACATGTTGCTTCAATTTCTTCTCAGTTTTTTTCCTCCCCTACATAGTAATTGCTGGAAGAAGAAATGAAAGTGCTTTTTTTATTTTGAAAGGTTGTCATCTTCAGAACAGAATTGTGTATAAGTCAAGGTCCTGATATTTCTGATATTTTCATCCAATTCATGGTATGTGTGGTGCCTGCACCACTGAGACCATGTAATGATTTCAAGGATATGAGAAGGGTAGGAGAATTAAGTGTCTACATCAGGGATTTATGTTTGCTTTTCCATTATATCCTACAACGGTGAACTGAAATCTAGAATACATTGGGGTCATACATTGTCTTTTAAATAGTCAGTTATGTATTTAAATTTTTTTCTTTTATAATGCCACCATCTTGTGAAATTTATACTTATTTTTTCTCTTTAGTCACAGAAGAGAAAAGCAGATTTGGCTGCTGAGAACTCTGGAAAAAAAGATGCTAAGAAAGTGAAGTCATGAACCTGAAAACCGAATGCTAGATATTAAACTGCCACTTTCTTCACTCCATCTATGTGTATTAATTGCCAACTTCTTTGTATCCATGGTACTCTTCCCCAAGTCCCATGCTTTAATTTTGCAAATTTTGTATACTTTACAATGCCTTTTCTTTACCTAAAATGTGTAGCTTTATATCTTATGCATTCCAGTATTTTTGTGTACTGTATTTTGTGAGTTTTATGTCTTTGGCAAAATTCACTCAGTCCTTGGTTTTTTGAAGCTTATGCTGAGGTTTTTGGCTTTTATATGTTTTTTATGCTGCTGCTTTGAAAGAAAACCTAGATTCTATAGCTGTATTATTGTTGTTTCATATTTTAAATTTATATGGCTGTTGGAAAATAAACTGACTTAATTATTTGAAGAGAAATATACTTCACCTTTGTTTTCCCTACCTTCTCTCCCTTTTGCATAGCTACATTTAGAGAATGTTAAGGTTTGTATAATTGTGCCTTCATCATCAATCAGATTTTTTTCAGAGGAGTACTTAGACAGGATCAGGAGCTGACAGAACAAAATCTAATTAGACTGACATCCTTGTTTGCTCTGTGCATTAAATGGGCATTTTTCTCTGAAATGTTCAGAAGCAAACCCAGCAAATACACACACTTTTTGTTTTTCTTTACCAGTGATTTCTGCTGGGCTACATGCTTCAACACAGGGTGAGGTGTTTCTCAGAAGGACCTCTAGATGAAAACTTTTCTATGCCTCATAAAAGGAAGTAGTCAGCTAACAGCTTCTGGTTGTTTAAGTAGCAAACAAAATAATTCACTTTCTGGTTGGTAGGCTGCTCAGCTCTGCTGCTCCGTGCTGAAAGATCTTCATTGCTCTAATTATCTCTGCTAAAGTTCTTCTCTTACCTTTTACTCAACATGTCAGTCAGAAGCAATGGGGATATGTTATGGAGTGCTCCTTTTTAGTATTTCTATTTTAATGAAGGGATGAAAGTGTTGGATGTATGAGTTTTTGACTTTGCAAGAATGGCCTTTATTAAGCAGGTTCACAGTTCCTGCTCACTTCGGAGTCTCTGCCTTTCCTGGATCAGTAGAACAGTGACTGTGACATCTGATGTTTTACTTTAATGTTCTGTCTCTGATCTGGTGTTTAGTACAGACCTTGCTACAGTGAGACATGCCCTCATAATGTCAGGTCTAGATTAATGCAGTGTGCTTTACATGGTACTTTTCTTGAAGACTACTTGTAAACTTCTGGTGCAGTTTGCTTCTTCAGTGGTTTGAGATAAAGAAACCTCTTTACTCTTTGTATTTCGTGCTTTGCATTGGCTACCTTCTGTGTTTGTAAAATTCAGGACTTTATAAAATAAAGTTCTTAAGCTCTGCCCATATTCTTCTATGTCATTTAAAATATATTGGTATGTCTTTGAAGTTTTCTGGGATTAGTGTCCCTAAGTTTGATGAGTAATTTCCAGCATTTTTGGTAGTGTCTGTTTAAGGATTGGGGCAAAATGGGTGTGATGACTTGGCTGAGCATTTCAAAAGGTAATTCAAAAGATTAGATTCTATATTATGGATTGTAGCTTTTGTCCAGGGACCATGTTAATTATTTCACTGGGCTTATATTTGTAAGACTTGGTATTCATTTGTTGAGCTTTATGTGATGAGTTGAAAGGTACATCTGATAATGATGGGGTAAAACTTCCAGGCAGGTTGGAGTCAGAGCATGTTTTTAAATGAGTGTGCAACCTGGTGGGGTAGGTGTGCTCAGAACAGGAGCATGTCTTCTCAGATGATAGATCTGATATTGGAGCAGTTAACATCCTGCTGTATCCTTGGGAGGAGGACATCCCATGTAATTATGGAAAAAGGCTGTGCAGCTACATGCATATATAACCACAAATCCCTGAAGCATTGCTATTAATAGAGAGAGGAAGATGCCTTATTTACATTTGCTTTTTGGCTCATGTGCCACTAAGTTTATGGCCTGAAATTATAAAGACAAGTTAAAAGAGAAGGGAAATAAAGGCTGAAAGAGCCAATTGAAATCTTTATGGAATTACATGGCTAGCTATAGAGCTTATTGTATTGCCCCTGTTCAGCATTGGATGAATATTTTAATGTTTTAAGTCTTGAAATAAGTGTATTCTGGTTTTGTTTATTGTAGATTAGCTTTGTTTGACTTGCATGTTTTTGTCTATCCAGTTTCTCTGTGTTGCAAAGTGTATGGAAAGTCTTAAAATGGTAATATCTCAACATGTTCTTTTATGCAGATTTTTTGGTTTGAGTTACCACTTGAGTTAATGTTCACTCTTCTCAATGACATGATACACAAGCCATATAGCAAAAGATCATGCAATTGTTCTTTCAGATGTTACCCCCTTGATCAGACAGGTTCTCTGAAGAATGATAGATTCTCCCAGGAACTATCTGTTATCTCTTACAGTCTGTAGTCCCTATTTAAACTGAATGTGCTGTTGAGTAACAGTCCTGGAGAGCACTTGGACACTATAAACCAGTTCCTAGCAGATTGAGCCTTCCCATCCATCATGTCCTACAGTGATAACTAAAGAAAATTGCTAACAGCTGCTGGTCAGGATTAAAGTAAAATGGATCTTTCTTTTCCCTTTTTCATTCTTCCAGTTGCAGGTACCCACACACTGTGTGCCTAGCAGTATCTTAAATTATATGCTCCTGTGACTCAAAATTAGATGACAGAAATGAAAGAATCTGCCTACTTTTAACTGCTATTTTCTTAGGTGAGGAATACTGTTTGTAAGAAATTAGTAAGCACTGAATGTTATGTGATAAAAAACTTCTGAAAATTCTGGGCCTTTAGGCAATTTTAGAGTTGCCAAAAATGCTGCAAGATAAAACATTTTGAAAATTAATTTAGTTCCTTTTCAGTGGACAAGTAAAATTTGATTGTGTAAACATCAGGCTTGAAGAAAGTCACCTAGCACCTTTGACTCACCAGGCAGTGCATGTAACATCCTGGGAGAGGTCACAGCAATTGTGGTTTTCTTTTCACATATTCATCATTTCCAACTTATTATTCCTTTTATTTTTGAGTTATGTTAGTGATGACACCAAAAAAGTCATGCTGCTAACCATCTTCGTTGTATTTAAGTTCAATTTGTTACAATGGCATAGAGAAGAAATGTGAACTTTCTTCTTGCTGGTAATATTAGACCATCTTTAGTTGCTGGTTTGCACAAGTGGTGTTACTATACTAAAATATTAAGTAAGAATTTTTTTCTTGTAGATTAGCATTGCTTGTTTGATTTAGTGCTAATGCTGGTTATGGTTTAACAAAAAAGCAGCTATCCCTCTTTGAGATGATGAGCAAGGGGTACAGTATACAGAAATTAATCAGAATCTTTCTAAGTGCCTGATGGTAATGACAAACTGATTTTTGCTTTTATATATGCTTCATATATATTTGTAGCTCTGTAGCTATATGAAGAACATATAAAAGCAAAAATTAGTTTGGCATCAATGGAAGTAACTTCGTTGTGCAGTGCCTGCAGTTCCTGCTGTGCCCTGCTGTGTTACAGGCACTCTGTACATGCCTCTTGCCCGCATTCAGTAGAGGGATTAAGTATTTTCAGTGATGAAAAATAAATGCCAAAGCATTACAGATTGAAAAAAGGTGGAATTTTGCAATCGATACCAGTTTATGTGAATGTAAAATGATGAGGTTGGTGCAGACATTGGCGCTTGTGATGCTGGAAGGGATTGATCACCAACTGTAGTTCTGATCTGACTAAGAGAGCTTGACAATTGTTACATTTTACTTAATTTTACCTAATCCATGTACTTAGCTTCAAGCATGTATGTAAATGCGTTTGTGGGTCATAGTTCTAATGTTTGATATGTTCTTTTTCTGAAAGACTTAAAGTTGAACTTAGTTTGCATATTTTGAAATGTAATGTACTCTTTAATTGCATTTGCATGATATCCATCCTTTTATGAGAGCCTTAATAGGAGTAATATTTGCTGCCTCAAAGGCATGTTGGTGTTGTGTTGTTCAAGATAACTTCTGAACTTTTTCAAACAGATTTGTTTCTTAAGTTGTACATATATGAAAATAAAAGTTAATATGAACCTGATGTCTTCTGGTGATTCTGGTACACAGGGGCCTGTTGCTTGGATACTTTCAAGATAGTTTAATTTAGTTTTGTTGCTCTTGTGTGTCCCATAACCTTCAGGCCATGGTGGCTGAACGTAAGGGGGGTGTGTGGGTGTTCCACATCTGCTTTCAAATTATAGTTTCTTGTAATCTAAAACTCTAGTAGTAGTGCCTATGCTTTTGTGACAGCCTTGCCTATGTTGTCTCCTAGTACATTGTTACACAATGTATGTTGATCCTTTGTTAAAGTATATGGCTGGTTCCCTTTTGTTTCATACCTCTGATGTGTTACTAAAATGAAATACTTTGGAACTCAAGTCCAGCTGACACAATGGTAGGAACCATGGATTTTTTTGTTGCAGCTGGTGATCACTAGTAGACTTCCTAGATACTGTGCTTGGAGAGGTGAATGTCCTTAATGAATGCTCAGTCTTCTACCTTTTTTTCGTCAGGATGACCTAAAAAATAGAAGGACAGACTGGAGGACCAGATTTTCTGGTGTTGGCTGTTAGCAACTGTGTCTGCTCCACACTGAACTTTTAATAGACCTCCCTCTTTTTCAGGTGAGGCACCTAGACCAGGATGAAGGAGCTGGGAATAGACATGTCCTTCCACCTTACCTTGTCCTCAGTAGCAGCCTAAACAATTTTTGGGTTCACTACAAGAACTACACTTCTTGCAGATAGCTTTGCTCCCTGCCAGACTGAGCAGGATCCCATAGCAGTTTCTAATTCTTGCATATTTTCAGGGGCAGTTTACCAGCACAAAGTCTACTGTTTCCAAGATTTTCTTGGAAGCAGTACCTGCCAACACTCCTGGAGGAGATACTCTGTTCAAACAACAGAACTTTTAGATGGGAGCAGTGCTCCTGTCTGCAGAGCTACTCAGTGGGTGTGGGGCTTGGTGTTGACATGGGATGATCGTTCTCGTGTGCTCTGTTTTGGGGAAGGGTAGGCTGTAGACAGCTTCTGCAGGGAACAAACAGTTCTTGGCAGTTTCTTGCCTTAAGAAAACAGACTGAAAAGTCATCTTTATTTATCTTCTTATTTGTTAATTAGGTGGACAGTGTTGAAGGCCACAAAATCTTAAATACTGCCCATCAGTTTGGTAAATGGCATTTGTTATGTGTTTTCTTTTTTTAGCTTAACAGGTGGATATTATTTGAGATTACTTTACATTGAGGCTTGCATTTTCTTAAAATGACCTGATTTTCTAGATGCCTTGATTTTCATGTCTTTGTTCATGGAGGGCTATTGGTCAATAATTTGTTTTGTTTTGTTTTAGTTGGCTTAGAAGGATGTTTCCGCTGGGGCTGTAACCTGGGTGAAGGTGTGGAATGATGCTCACTTCAGGAGCCCCAATGCTACAGGGCCTGTTTAGCCTAGATGTTGGTACAAGCATTTGTGTGTTCCTTGCCTGCTCTGCACCATCTCCCTTTGCCTTCAGTCACTTCCTCTCAAAAACCCTGAACCTGATGTGACCTTGTGCCTGCCTAATTCCTGCTCTGGGTGGCGGGAAGGTCTTCTGACCCTCTCTGTTGGGAGGTGACACCTGTGCCTGGTCCTTAAGCTGAACAAGGCTGTTTATTGGAAGCCTTGAGTGCCCTGTAGGATTACAAACCTGGACTGTTATTTTCATTCAGTGTCCTGTACCTGGCACAAAGGGAGCTGTGGCTTGTCTGGTGTTCCCTTCTGCCCCGTGGTCCTTGTGAGGCTGCCCTCAGTTACCATGTCCTGGCTGGAGGCTGCAAAGCCAGGCACTTGTTGCTCTGCTGTGAGGAGTCTGCCTGACCCGTGGGCATGCTAACTGGACCATCCTGGAGCCTGATGCCAAGCAGCACCTGCTCACGAGGCTGGGAAATGGAGGAGAAACAAGAAGTTGCCAGCTGTTACTATAACCTACTTTAAATACTGGCTGGTGGTGAAGTCAGGAGCGGGAAGATGCACAGGTACATGATGCGCTCTTAGCTGGGACTAAGCCTTTGCTTCTAGACCTTATTTCAAATCCTGCTGGGTCAGCTGACATTGTGGATATTTTCATGTGGAGGCTCCTTAGAAAGCTGTCCAAATTAACAGACGGGGTGTCTTGGCACAGTTCCCAGTCCCTGTGCAAGCCGTGCTCTCACAGCAGGCTCCCCTTCCAACACTTGAAATGGGGAGCAGAATCCTGGAAAAAATTGCCTGCGCCAGGCAGGGGTGAGAGCTGGGCTGGGAAAATCTGTGTGTAATTAACTGGAGATTGATGGCTAAATCTATCTATTTTTTTTGCTAGTAAGTGGAAATTTAAAGTAAAGCTACTGTAACTTGCTGCTGAGTGCGTGGAGTTAGGAAGGCACTGGAGCTGTGCCTGTGCCTGGTGTGGAGCACAGCTCATGAAGGCACCACTGAGCTTTGCTCCTCTCTGGCTTTCCTGCCTGCAGAGCTCCCACGTTCTTACCATTCTGACCCCAGGTGGTGGTGTTGGGTCTGAAAGGAGGAAATGTGCAGATGGAGAAGCTCTGTTTGCTCTGGGCAGGGTCAGTGGTGTGGCAACACTGAGGTGCTCCATGCAATTGCTTGGATTTGTGTGTTGACAAGGCTGTAGTCCAGCTCTCTCCTTAGCGGTACCACTCCTTTCCAAACACAGCAAACTGCCTGTCTGGCTGGCTAGTTGCCACATAAGACGTGATTTGAGGAGGTCTTCCCATCCAGAAGTTGCATTATGTTCAACTTAAAATGCCTCTATCAAAGTTTAAACTGAGCTATAACTAAACTCAGCAGCTCACAGCCAGCCTGCAAGGTCTGTGTTGACTTTGTATTGGAGCATATTCAATGACTGCTCGAAGGCATGCACCTCTGCACCACAAAAAGCAGGACTTTTCTTCTGGGACTTACTATTAAAATGATGCTGCTTTAATTTTAAAAGGAAAAACCACCAAAAACCTCTACCCTTTCAAAATGTGTCAGCATTAATTTATGGCTTCTATACATACATATCTCTGAAATAATTTTACTTATTTATGTTACAAAGGGTTGATTAACGTTCTGTGACTGAACATGTGGGAGAGGTACAAGGAATTTCTTTTTCTTAAATGTCAGCCTTGGAGACTCAGCATTTTCTTTCAATATTCAAAAAGAAATTTAATTTTAGCTTTTTGTGATACTCATTGGTAATTAACTGTTCCATGTACTGCATCTTATTATGCTATGGGCCTGAAGATTTTCTGTTGGAAACAAAAATCAATTTCAACAAATTCAGTTGTTGCCATCTTATTAGGTTACGGTACTCAATGTAAATTAAAGTTTTGAATTTGTCATCGATCAATAGATGCAATTATTGATTTGGGATGTATGAGGTAAAAAGTGAATAAATAAGTTTTTTTCTTTGTTTTTATAACATGAAAACATGTCAAAGTTTATTGAGCTGCAAGTTACTTTGTAGTGAACCTGAGGCAGAATCAGAAACACAAGAGTAATGTTAGTCTATTTATTTCTTGGGTGGTGCAGGATTTTCTTAAAATGCTGGCTGTCAGGCATTGTGGTTTAAAAGTTTGTTTAGAAGCCTGGGGTGCACAGGTTGGCTCTCTGATCCCAGGTCTCAGTGCCCGTCCATGAATATTGTACACAGGCAGACCCATCAGCCTTCAGAAATCGACATCTTCTCTGCACACAAGGCTCCTTGCAGTGTTCAGTGTGTCTGGAGGCAGGCAGAAAGTCTTCCTCACTGGAGGAAACTAAAAGCAAAATGGAGCTGATGCCTTTTTCTGGTTTTAAAATTAAAACCAAAACACGGTTTATGGGAAAAAGGGGTTTTTACCTCGGTATTTATTTTGGGATCCTGGGGTACAGCACTTGGTCTAGGTGGAATGCCCCGAAAATGCATGCACACCCACCACACCACAATGCACACACTTACAGGCTTTGCAAAATTAATATATCTACCAAAGATTTTCCAATGAGAGGCTCAAGTGAATCTTCTGCTCTGAGGAACTTTTTGATGGGCTTATTTTAGTTTACAAAAATACATTTTGGAGAGGATCTTGGAGTCTGGGGCTTCCAGACTGTTTGGTCTCCTGGTTTAACAGTGCGGTGGGTCTCAGCTAAGTTATCAGACTTGGAAAGTTACAAGTATGTAGGCTAAAAGCACTGAGAATACATAAAACTGTATAAAAGAGCGTGTAAGAGGGGTATAAAAGAAAAAGCAAAAAATCATTCTGGCAACAGAGCTAATACCATCCTATTGATACACCCCATCCATGCAACTTAGTGCTATCTTCTGGACTGGAATTAAACCATTAATTGCACTCTAACTTATTCCCGGAGTTTGGAGTGGCTGTGCCTTTCCTTGCTCAGGAGTAGATGTTCTGGTGTGGGCCTGAAGAAGCCATGTGGGAAGGCTGTCAGTACCAGCCTGGCTGCATGTGCTGAGCCCGGGAGAGCTGAGAGGAATCTCCTCTGTAATTAGTGCAGCAGGATGAGTGTGTTCAACACAGTCTTGCTCACCCTGTGGTAGTGGATTACGTGTCTCGTTTCTCCCGGTTGCTCTTGGATAAACAAAGGTGCCTACAACCTGAGAGCAGCAGCATGCTAGTTTCTCTGCATCAATAAATTATTTTTAATTTAAAGAGCTTTGAGAGCTTTGTTTGAGGGTTGCTATAGATATGTTTGTTCTCATTGGGAATTAGCTATACTAATAAAAGCTGAGAAAATGCAATATTTTTTTACTGCTTTCATGGTCTTGGGGCATTGCTTTTAAAAATAGAGAGGGAAAAAAATCAAGGAGAAGAGTTGGTTGAAGACATAGTTCACTTTATCAAAAGGGTGCAGAGCCCAGCTGGCAGGAAACCGATTAAAATAAAAGACAAAATAGATAGTTTTGTCAGGTAGAGACCACATTCCTGGGGGAGATGAGAGGATTTGTATCAATCACAGCAGCAGTAACTGCAGGTTGTATGTAGCATGGCCTGTGCAAACACTATAGCTTGTGTCTCTATCTTATGTAGGTGGAAATAGATACAGATATCTTGTCAGAGTTACTGGTATCAGAAGAAAAAGTGTGTATGAACTCATGTATTAGAGCCTGGTAGATGTTTTAGCTGTTGAGGTTTGCTGTATTCCAAGCAGAAAAATGAAGACAATACCTCTTCCAGTTTCCCAGTCACCTGGTAGCCATTCATTTCATTAGAATGAAATAAAACTTAGTGTTTTGGAATTGAAGTGACTCTTAAAACCCAAGGCCCCCCCGGGAAAGTCCTCGGTTGCTGTGTCAAGTCTTTATTATCCTGCTGCTCCAGGGGTGGTTGTGTGCAGTTTCCTGATGCTGGGGAGACACTTCACTGGTGTGAGTGTTGAGTAGAACTTCTGAGGGAACCCGAGATTTTACTTTTAAATGTGGTGACACAGTCCAGCCTGCTTTGCCTGTGCTCACTGGTGCACTAGTGCCTAGGTTCCCTGAAGTGTGGATACAGACAGATACCAAGACTGGCTTGGATTTTCTGTTCTTTCCAATAGTTTATTTGGTCAAATTCAGCAGGATTTCTCTGTGATGGCTGAAGAGAATTGAGCTTGTTGTGTCTAGATACTATATCAAGATTGGTGTAGGACTGACAGTTCTTTATCGGAGTGGGAGTTCTCATATTCACTTGAGTTGGGTAAAACCACGGAGAAGCAGCAGAGAACATCTGTGCTCATGTGTGATGGACTTGTGCTGCCATGGCAATGGCAAGGAACTGGATAACAATGGGCTGGTGTCATTGCAGCTTGTTGGAGTCCCTGGTTGTGCCTGCAGGATTTGGGTCAGGCAAGGCAGGAGAGTGGCAGCTTGGGACTGTGAGCTGGGACACTGCCATGCTGTTCTGTGTCTCCCCTGGGACTGCAGCAAGCTCCTTTCTCTGCAGACTCTCTGTCGTTTCTCTCCTCTGCTAAGGTCTGTTTATGCCATGTATTTAGGATGGATATTTGTCTCTGTGTTATGGTAGCACTAAGTGATGTGGGCTATGGTCTTGAGTAGGCTCTCAAGGTGCTGCTGTAATATTAATAAGAGCCTTGTAATAAGATTCAGTGTCTACAGTTCTTTCCAATTCATGGCTGTTCTGAGTCGTTCACAGTATCAGGGCCTTAGCTATATATAAAAATAAGTAATTGATTTGCTTTCTATTGAATAAATGACATGCTGGTTGGGATGATTAAAGAGTAAGAAATCATGAGTGTCACTGCCACACAAATGGGGATCATCATTCCCTTATCAAATTTTTTTCTAGCTGGGTTTAAGTTTCCGTTGGGAATTACAGTTTCACTAATTTAACAAAACCACCCAATAAATAACTCATCATTTTTTATAGATGTCCGTTAAATAAATCTATATTGAAGTACCAAGAAATGACACTTGCAGAAGAAACATTGCTGCAAATAATGAGAAAATTGCAGATGTATTTTATACCTCTTCTGAAAATCAAAAGGTCTCATAAATACAGTCTGTAAAAATGTCTGTGGAAGAGTTAACATAACTGTACAAGCAATAAGCCTGACCTTTCAGTGTAATTTATTTTAGATTTGCTCAATCCTTTTTTATTAAAACTAGCACATCTGAAGCAGAATTAAATCCTATTACACTGGCTCTGTGATTGTATCAATTTTTCTCTGCCATGGCACACTTTATTAAAAATTACTTTGTTTCATATTGGTTAACGCAATCAGGGGAGTAAATGAAGTTTTGTGGTCTTCAGTAAAGAAAGAAGCATGTGGTTTCTATCCTTGAGAGCAGGGTAAATTGCTGTGAGGATCAGCGGAATTCCAGCCCTGCAAAAATCAGTTCAGGTATTTCCTCTGTGGGGGTGAGACCCAGGTCCCCATCCCCATCTGCACTGGTCCAGGGACTGGGTTACACAGGATCAGCTGCATTAGGTGTTTGTGTCTTAGCAAAAATATTCCTATAAACTAGATACCACATCTTGTTTCTGCCTCCCACACAGTTCTCCAGTGTGAAATCTCCAGTTACCACCAGTGGAGCCTGTTCTTGCTTCTGTTGCCTGAGATGGCTCAGATACACCTTTGATCTGAACAAGGACATGTGCTCATAGGCATCCCCTGCCTGTGTTTCATCCTTCTTTCAGAGGAATGCTTGTCATGCTGCTGTTGGTGTTAGCTCTAGCAGCCAGCAGCTATGAAAGTGCTCCTGTGTTTTCTGTCTTTGTGTGGGTTTTACCTGCTTGTTTTTTCCCCTCAATTTCTTGCAGCGCAGCATTGGGTTGGATTGCAAGAAGGGGATTTAGATGGAGCCAAGTATTTTTTGTGGTTTAAAGTCCGTCCAGTGCTTTTTAACTGACCAAGATCTACAGCACTTTGGAGTATTTACTGCTCCTATTTAATGGGCTGTTTACAATTTCAGGACCAGCCTCAGTAGCCTTGCTGAGCATATTTCCATGCTGATGACATGTTTACAGTGAATAATAAGAACTGACACATTTTGTGTGCACAGGTTAATGCCCCCAAATCAGGTGCTATAAATTGTTATGGGTGGGTAGCAGGTGCAAGAACCTGTTTTTCTTTTATACAACGTCATGGCAAGATCTGGAAAGCACATCTGTTAATTTCTTGCTTCTTCTACTCATTGCAGGCAAAGTGCAATGTTGCCCTTTTCTTCCTCTCTCCCATCTCATGTGCATAGACTGGAGGAAGAGGTATGGCTAGAGCTCTCCTGAAAGGATGCACTTTGTGGGAGAAGATGACCAGAAGAGCCTCAGAGCAGCTCTTGGTTCTTTGAGGGTCACGCTGCTGTCTGCAGCACGGGTTCAGGAAGCCCTGAGGCTGGGAGGATGCAGCAGCCTCTCTGCATTTCCTCTCCAGTGTCTCCCCTTCCTGCAGAGCACAGTGTTCGGCACAGCTGCTCTCAGTGACTGTCTGCAGTGCCTGGCTGCTGCTCTGACTCTGCTAAGGTCGGCAGAGCAGCCTTCCTGGGAGCAGTAGTCTTCTCCCTGAAACAAAATATCTCAAGTTCTGGCCTTTAAAACAGTGTTTCAATTTGGGAAATCTCAAGTAGCCTTTTGCTTTTAAAATACATTAAGTGTGTTATGTCACAGGAGTAAAAGTAACTCAATATGCATATCAGGTAGGGAATGAGGCCTCTGGGCAGTGTTATTGGTGGTGTGGGACTACATAAAGGAAAAATGGCTTATTGCTTATTTCCATCTGCCCACAGCAGACCTTTCCAGGTGCAGTGTGTTTCATCTGGTGCTTCTGGAAATGCTCCAAAACTCCAGTCTTCTAGGCTTTGGGAATGTGTATATTTCTTTAGACAAACCCACATATCTGCAAATAGGCAAAAAAAGGAAAAACTTCTAGAGGGGGTAGCCTATTCACCTCTGAGTCAGATCTGAGTTTTTAACTGCTTCTTGTGTGTTATAAATGCTGCCTTCAGCATTCACTTAGAACAATTTTAATTCTGGTGAGAAGAATGAGCTAATAAGCCCCAGTGTCAAGAAG
The DNA here is from genome assembly GCA_013400515.1 of Erpornis zantholeuca. Classification (NCBI taxonomy): domain Eukaryota; kingdom Metazoa; phylum Chordata; class Aves; order Passeriformes; family Timaliidae; genus Erpornis; species Erpornis zantholeuca. Next base: position 43,014 of record VZTN01030913.1, read on the forward strand.
TGCTTTTGTTACTGAACACCTGCGTTACAGCCAGCTCAAGAGCAGGCTTTCCTGTATGGAAACTCAGGAAACAGGAGGGCTTGCTGCTCACTGCACTTGCCCAGTCCTTGGCCTAATTGCTAAGGCACTCAGTAGTGTTACTTGAAGTGAAGGCACAACAACAAAACTCATTTCATGTTTTCTTGAACATTAGACATTAAAAAAATCTTCTGTCCCTGCTTCCAGATGGAACCTGAACCAGTGACCTGGAGGTGAAATGCTCTCCTGCAATCCTCGGGAGCCTGCAGTGTTTGTGATCATCCCACAGAGCACTTTTTCTGTATCAAAAAGCAAATTAATCTGTCACTGAGACTAATCCTATTTGTCTCAGAAGTAAACACAATTTTCAAATGTAGAGGCACTATTTGAGATAATTTTTACATTCTGAGTCAGAATGTCAGAAAAAAATGTTTCCATCTATTTGGTCATGGTTTTTCTGTGAAAGTCAAGTGATTATTTTGACCTAGGTGATTTTTATATGAGGATAAAGGTGGATGACAAAATAATGTAAATGATAATGCAGGAGCCTTTCACTTCCAACGGACAGGTTTTTGGGGTTTTTTTCTGATTTGGAAGTGGACTAGACAGAAAATATGATCTTTATGCCAGCAGGTGGATCCATCTGTCATCCCAATCACTCTGGACTTTGCTTTTCTTTCAGAATTGAGCAATCCCTTCCAGTTCAGGGAAGACTTGGAGAAGTGAACAACTGCAAAAGTGCAGAAGTCTTTTTTTTATGCAAAAACCCCTGACAGTTTTCAGCTTTTTTGAACTCTCGACTCTCCAGTGAGGTCAATGAAGAGACACTGGTCTAGTACATCAGTAAATCTGGTCTTGTACTGATTAGACTCCACAGATTATCTGCTTGGACACCTTGTCTGGTACAGGGCCTGCGACTGGGGAAGATTTTGAGAGTACAGCTCAGTTCCAGTGCAGTTTCTGAGCAGACTAATAGACAGTGGCTCACTGCTGAGGGAGCCAATCTTCTGATGTCTCTGGACAGCACAGGAGGGGAAAGCTGTTTATATTCCTGTAGTTTATATCAAGTGCCAGTGATGATGGGCATAAAAATAATTAGTGAAATAAATACTCACGTGTCGATGCTCCGGCAGGAGGTAGCCAAGGGAATTATCTGTGTGCAAATGGATAATTTAAGTTGAGAGCATCTACAGGGATAATTGATGCCAAATCTACCATTACCATTGATTTGGGCATAATTAGTTTGGATGAAAACAAAAGACTGTCATCAAAAATAATAAATTGAAGCATAGCAGGTAATTCAAAAGTCAGAAGCCTTCATCAAAGATGTTTGAGGAAGGTGTTTTGATCCTCCTATGTTGATATGTGACTTGATGCACTGGCTCTGGTTTGCACTATTGTTGCACACAGACACTGTACTACAAGAAAATTATCCTGACTCTCCCAGCATTAGCAAGCTTGTTTGTTGTGTTGTATTTGGAGAGCTCTACAGTGAAATGACCTTTCTGACCTGTTACTATGTTGGGGATTTAATGTGTTTCCTTTACAACTCACTTTAAGATTGGCTTTTACTTCTGGATCTGCTACAAGTTTTTAAAGTCTCATGTAGCACTCTTTGTTCTGAGCTTTTGTAACTGGCTCTGAACTAACCTCAATTTCTTGGTATTGCCCTTTCATTGGTACATAGTTTGAACCTCTTTACCCAATGGACCAGGCTTTTCTTTGACTCTGTTCCTTGCTTGCCCTGCAGGTTTTTTGTCTTCTATAAAGGGAAGCCCTGTGCAGTCGTGTGGTCTCCTAATCCCCTGGAGAACGTGTGGTTCACAAAGGATGTGTGTTATAGACCCAGCTACAGTGAAATCACAGACTTTATTCTTTCTCATGTATTTAGTAACAGAGATCTCCAGTTCAGAGCTCCTGCATCAGCCACAGGGCTCTTTATCCCCGCAGTGTTTTGACTGTCTGGTGAGCATCCCATGCAGGTGCCCCATGGCAGCTGGCTCTGTAGGATGCAAAGCAACCTTACAGTTGGTAGATGAAATCCTACTCTTATTTTGCAGGGTGGTGTAGAAAAGATGCCGTGGCCCTTCCCTTATTCTAGGGCCCTTCCACAAACAAGACTCCGTGTTCATAGATTTTCAGAAGGTTTATTTATTAATATCAAGAAAACAGCACATCTTTCTTTCCCTCCAGCCGTGCTAGCTGGAGAGGGTCATCTCTGACTGTGTCTGTGTCTCTGAGCACAGTCCAAAACTATATCAACAAACAAAGAAAAAATTCTTTCACTGGTCGAGGAAAGCACCTTACCAAAGCATTTTGTATTGTTTACATTCTTTCACATTTACAAATCAAGGATTTCTCCCGGGAAGCTACAGACCTTCCCTTTAGAAATGGAATTAGCTATTTACATTCGAGGCAAGTTAAAAAGGAACTTGCCCTTCTCAAGCCTTTTGCTGAGATCTTCTCAAAACCCACTGAGGAGGCAGCACCACAGGGTGGAGGGGGATAAAATGACCATAGTTTAAGTGTAGGAGAGTTGACTATAGACTGATTTGGTGAGGAGGGTGCAGCCTTCCCAGCTCACTGCAGAAATGGCTGAGGTGAATTGATGCCAGCAGCATGGCATCCTCATCCCTCTCCTGATGGACACCAATGCAGACTGAGTAGTTCAGGGAAGTAATGGAAAGGAGTCACACCTATATGAAACCTGTGAGCCAGATGTTTGTTCAGAGGGGAGTAAGAAACTAACAATGTACTGGAAAACTGAGTAGGACAAAAAAAAAAGTGAGAATTGGAAGGAAGAAGCAATTGAAAACAAATCTGTTCCAAGGTAAGTGTGATCTGCACTCTAACCATCTTCACTCTGCTTGAGGCTGTGTTTTCACCTTAGTTTACCAGAATTTTTCAAGTTTTTCCACAATGAGTTTCTGGCCTTTCAACTGATATGAAACACCTGGAACAAATCACCCACGGCCTTCTGCTGAGCTGTGCCAGCTTGTCCTGGTCCAAGACCTGCCTGTGTGCTGGGTTTAGGGACAGGCTGACTCCCTGCCAGCTGGCTGACTTGGGAGGTTCAAGAGCCTATTCTAGGGGCAGATCCAGCATTTCAGCAACAATGTGGGAATGAGATGCACTATGTGGGTGATCCTCACTTTCACCATCAGCCTCTAAATGTGTCAGATGAGTAACAGTGCATTGCAGAAGTGTCTTTGAATACACTGGCAGGATGACCTTCTGCTAGAGTGCTCCAGGAGCAGGCTGAGAACAGCATAGGCACTGTGGAAAATGGTAAATGGAGATAGAAAGTGGCCAGAGGTGTGAGAGTACCATTCAGCTGGACAGCCTTAGCTCTCCAAACAATCCAGGTCTGTGCATGCATAGAAGCAAGTAGTTTCCAGCCCTTCTTCTGAGGTTATTTCTTCTCATAAGAGAAGGTCACCAATTATTTCTGACTGATCAGCAGAACTGCTTCCAGGCTGCATAAATTTAATATGGCCCTTTATTCTTTTGCGTGGCTACTTCTTCCAAGGGGCATCTCTTTATTGCTGGGGTGGATCATGGAGACAGCACTGCTCCAAGCAAAGGGGAGGAGGAGGAGGACTTGCACAGCCTGGAGTTTAGATTGCCTGGAGTTTAGATTGCAAGAGACTAAAAGAGATTGTTTATGGTCTGGCCTAGTAAATGAATTTATTCTATATGAACTCTTGATAAGGAGCTGGTTCCTCAGACACTTAAGTGTCAGAGTAATTCACTGGTACCAGATTCGATTTATGCTGATAGAGGAGTTGGCTCATATATATTTCCTTTTTAATTTACATTTTGCTGTTTTCTATTTCTGGGAAATGAATTAAGCAGAACTAAGGCCACTTAGGGAAAGTGTCTGTGTGAGGCTGGAGGAAAATCTAGCTGGACAAATCTGCTAGTTCAAATTCGTAGCTGTACTGAATTTGAATTAGGCCTTTCAAATGACTTGGTTTAACAAGCTGAAAAGGTAGGCTGGAGGAGCAGGACAGGGGAAACTGGCTTTGTCCTCTCTGCTGGCATCTGCTTTTGTACTGTGCACATGGCCAGGCACTGGATGACAGAGCTGGATTTACTGGGAAACCATTGATCCCAAGAGAAAAGGAAATTAGGGGTTAATGCTGTCCTCACTTGCATGTGGGTCAAGGTCTTTTAGTATTAAAAGAAGACCAGTGGTGACTGTGAGGGGAAGAGACAGCACAAGTGAATTTGCTTCCCAAGGAAGCAAAGGAAGCTGGAAGGCATTTTTCTTCCTGTTGAGAATGAATTTTGAGGAGGGCTCTGCACAGTTCTGCTGCCTGGTCTTTATGTATTGCAGCTGGCCCATAGTCCCACAAAGCCATTACTTTGGAGAGGGACTAGGAGGTGAAGATTTAAAATGAAAAGATTCTGTGAAATGCAAACAGTGTGGTTTATAATAAGAAAGTGCAAATTAACTAAGGAGAAGAAAATAGCATCTGTTGAAAACAGATTAGTAAGGAGTGTGCCTGTGGATGCCTGGGTAGCTTTACCAAGTAGTCAATTAGACTCAATTATCATCCTCAGACTCCTAGCCCTGTGTTTAGTATGCTTGCAGTGTGTCCAATTTAGCTTGAGCTCTTTCATAGGTTCACAATTTTCTCTCTGTGTCTGAAATGATCTAGCTGGAGACACCAGGAAAGTGCCAAGCATTAAGTATATAACAATTGTAATTCTTTTGACTGAAACCTGATTTGATTCAGTTGAAAATTACTTCAGTGTATTGGATTTATGGTTCATTTAACAAGTGCTGTAGATGTCAATACATTAGTGTAAACCTGATGCAGGTAGTAATTTTGTTTCTAATGAGGTTGCCCAGCAGTATCCAACTATGAAAAAAATGGGACATTCTTCACTGGAGCACAAAGTGCATCTGCCTGATGGCAGATGTTGTCTGAGGCCTTCCTACTTCACTTTCTGGGAGGAGTGTGGTGTTATATCTTGCTATGGGCTTTAAAAGTGCCTTAAACTGATAAAATGTTAAAAGATTGGAAAGAATAAAAGATTGCTCCTTAGAAATTTTTTTTTTAATTATAGATTTAAATTACAATTTCATCTCTTACAGTCTTAATTGTGTAGTTGTTGCAGATGCAAAATTTCAGCCAGATTGAATGGAACTTAAAAGAGAAGCCTTTTATTTTTATGGGACTGTGTGATCAGGTACTCCCCTTACCTCCCCACTGCCTTCAAACCATTTCACAGAGTGTTCCTCCTGGTGAAGTATGGAAATAGGTGTAGTCCAGAGAGGGCAGGACACAGAAGACAGGGATGTGTCCCAGTCCTCTGACCCTCCTCTTCCCTCTCTGCTCATGAGATAAGTTTCAGAAAAGCAGCTGCAGAAAATATTGTCCCCTTTCAAGGCAAAGAGTGTGGCCAAAAGCGTGTCAGGTCTCACAGTAGCTCTAAGTAGCTTTTTCCCTTTGGGAGAGACCCCTTTATGCTGCTGGGCAGCCCATGGGCACACCTTCCTTTGGCATTTGTGCTTCAAAAAATGCTTTTAATTTTTTTATGTGCTGCCAGGTAGCTTTTGTTTCGGCATTAAGCTGATTTCCACAGGTTGAGACATTACTGATCAATATGAGGGTATTTGAGAGCCTGACCCCAGCAGCCTGTGCTGGTGTGATTAAGGGTTCAGAAGGGTGTGATTAAGGGCTCAGTCCTACACGAAGCAGCCTTTCAGTGTCTCTCAATTCTCCCCACGTCTCAGCTGGAAATACAACTCCTTTTGCTCCTCTATACTTCTTAATTTCCTTCCTTTGCTGTTGTTTAGCTGCTAAGTGCTACATGCTAGAGTAGATAATGGAAAAAGCTGTTCAGAATGAAATGGCGTGGCATTTTCTGCCCTTTCGTAAGCTATATAAAATAAAGATGAACTTTTCTGCCCATTCCAGCCAAGGCACAGCTTGCTGTGGGGTGTTGGTTCTTCATTTCCCCCTGGATCACAACTTGCTCCAGCCAGCAGTGCATCAGGAGCACTGTTCAGAGTCTCTCTGTCAAGACCAGTGTCTGTGGGGCTGCTTGCCCATGGTCACACTCAGACATGTCTCTTTTGGGTAGAGCATCTCCAGAGGAAGGAAAAACAGTAAACTGAATTCCCTTGCTGCACAGATGTGACTCTGGGGTGATGTGAGTGCTCAGTACTGCAATGTCTGAAAAGACACTACAGTCTGCAAATGCTGCTCTGGATGGGAGCCCTTAGGAAAATTATTCCAAAGTACCTTTTAAACCAAATGATCAAATTCTCGGTAGACTTGTTACTTCAGAATTTAAATGACAAAAAAATCATAATAAGCTCTGTTTTCCCTTGGGAATTAATAAGCCTCACTTGAATCAGCAGTACTTTAATTCTGAGTGAGAATGTCCATACAAAGACTTAATGCAGTTTAACTGAACTTTTCAATTTGTGTTTTTTAGATCTGCTTAGCTTCCTTAACAGTGCACTGGTCTAGGCAAGTCTCTAGCTTTGTGTTCCTCTTCTTCAGAGAGAATTCCTCTTGGAATGACTTGGAGGGTGGCAGACACCAGCTGCCAAGCAGAATTTACAGGCAGGTTTTGTGTATTAATTTTATTGTCTCATTTTGTACATTCATGTTTAATGAATCCAGATGCAATTAATAGTATTGGCATACCTGACTACTAATCTAAAGCAAGAAAAACTTACCTGTAGGGGTCTCAAAAGATGGAGTTCACACCTCAGCACCTTTCTCAGCTCATCTCTCCTCCTGGGACGGAGGAGTCACAACCCTGTGGCAGAAGCACATGCTGCCTGCCTGGGTCATGGTTTCCTGCAGGATTTGCAGCAAACAGAATCTTTCTACCACCACCATGAGATATTTGTGTGGCCACCAGACAGCAATAACACCTGGACAATGTTTTGTGGCAGCCAGGACCTCGGCCTTTGATGATTTTGTGTCCTCAGATGTTTGTTCCTAGGTCTAGTCTTGTAGCACTGTGAAGATATGAGAGGGCAGAAGTACCCAGCACCTCAATCTCCTAATGGTCTAAAATAAAACCAAGGTCAAAACAGTCACAGAATTACAATACATAAATTCATGTGAAATTACTTTTCTTGTCTGCCTCCTTCTGATTTCATGATTCCTGTTTGCTAGGCTTTTAGGAAGCCACAAATGAGTTGGTGGTTCTTTGGTCGGGCTGCTTTAACAACTGTGTGAGTCTGGCACAACCTCAGGTTTCCAGGCTCTGGAAATTTAGAATAAAGAGCCTTGTTGTTCATGTCTGAGCCCGGCAATACTGCTTCTTCCCTTCTGGTCCCTTTTATCATGCAGCTTGACACAAATATTTTGTTTGTTATTTAAAAAAAATGTGTTTGTTAAAAGTTAATTTTTTTTCCTTGTAAAGGCACATCCATCCTGGTATTACATTAGCAATTCTGCTTTGTTCTTCTGTGAAGCAAGTTTCAGTTTAGAGGTACATCTGCTTTCTATTCCACAGCTTAAAGAAAGTCGTCACAAAAATCTTAAAACCTACTTAATGAAGCCTTTTAAATGCTCATCCTGCACTTTTGAGTGAAGAGCAATTTGTATTTCATAAAAGTAGAAGCTGAGCTGCAAGCTCTAAGTAATTATCATATAATTAAATGTCTACTATGAAAGAAATGAAAACTCCGGCTTCTTGGGAGGCTTCCGTGACTGGTTTATGCAATTGCAAATTAAATTACATTTCTTTACCATATGAATGTTCTGGAGGTACATTAATCTGGTTTGGAGGTGCACCTTGGAGACTGCTAAGCTGTGTTAAAAGGGGAAGGGAGTTTATCAAACTGGTGAATTCCACGGGCCAAGAAGAAGAATGCATAAATATCTGTGATGGGTTCTGCAAATGTGATTGCGCTTTCCTTGTCTGGAAACGTTTGCAGCTAATAATGAAGAAAATCCCCATGTGAGCAGCAGTTTAAGTGAACTGCTGTGGTGTTAGATTGCTGGGTTCCAGTGGACATGGTCTTGCTCTGCAGGAGAGAAAAATATTGTGTTTGTTGGAAGTGAGGTGGGGGATGTTGGATATCAGGGAATTTGGACAAAGGGCTAACTCTTGATGTGTTTAGACTTCCTGTATGCTTGGCTAGGAATCCCCTTCCACCACCCTAAGGGCAGTGAATTTGTGGTGGCACATCTGCTGGAATGTTGAAGGAAGGAGCCTCAGTTCTGTATGTGAACACTTCTGTCATTTCACCAGGGACCAACTCTCCTTCTGTCACTGCCTATTGGAATGATGGCATCCACCGAGGGAAATGCCATGGTAACAATGGTGATGAAGTGGTAGTACATCAAGAGGTTTGTTTCCTTGTACATGGCTGGCATTTTAGATGGTACATGGTTCACTTCTACCTGAACGTGGGAAAAGCTGAATTATCTAAAGACAGGAAGCCCCGAGCTGGAGCTGTTCTAATTTAAGGAGCTGCTGCCATAACAGTCTATGACTTTATACAAAGAATTTGTATAAAGTGAAGAAGTTTCCTGCACTGATGGACTTAAAGAGCAGTTTCTGTATGACCTAGCTTAAAGAACAGGAATGTTGCATTATATTGTTGCAATGAGTTTAGCTTGCACAGAACTCATTAGAACAAAAAGGACTTTTCTAGTCATGGCTCCCTGAGAAGCTCTGGTACTGTGCTGCTAGAGGGGCTCCTCTTGATCAAGTGTCTCTAGACCACGAGAATATAATTTTTATCTCCTCAAATGAAGATAAATTTCATGGTGCTTTCGATGTACAGTACAGTGATGGTTAATAATCTCAATTCACAGCTGTATGCAGTGGGGTGATGACCATGGTATTCTTTATGGTGTGTCAAGGGGACATGTAATTGGCGTTGGCTTTTCTCTCTTTTTTCCTAAGGTTAACTACTTTAACCTTGACTTCAGGCTGCATTTTTTTCTCACTGCATTTCTCCATTATACATTATTTGGTTTGGTTACAGTCACTAGACTTTAACTACTCTGACATATTAATTTTTAAGGGCACAAATGACTTCATTAAAATAATGTCCTTCAGATAAGTGCACTTGGCACTGTGATTGGAAGTGGACAAAAGGATATATGAAGCATCAGCTCCTCTACATTAAGGATTTACTATGGGAACCAAACCCAATATAATATATATTTGAAATGCTTCTTTGTTAACTTTTAAAGTTCAGTGTGTATCCTACATCCATGAATTGGTTAGGAGTTTATTTTCTAAAATGATTTTAATAAAAGATTTGTTTTATGTTTGCAGTCTCAATTATATGGAACACTGCTTTCTTAGTATCACTCATAGAATGGTTTGGGTTGGAAGGAACCTCCAGGATCACCTAGTCCCACCTCCAGCCATGGGCAGGGACACCTTCCACTAGCCCAGGCTGCTCCAAGCCCCATCCAGCCTGGCCTTGGACACTTCCAGGGATGAGGCAGCGACAGCTTCTCTGGTATCCTGGGTTATAATGTAAGATGTGTCCAGGGGGGTGTATTCTATCACCATCTTCAGGTTTTTGTTAAAACCAGGTGGGACAGCACTCCCTGCCTCCTCCCTCTGTGTTATCTTTTGTTAATGGGCCATCAGTGCCTTGCCCATAACTCAGAGATAACTGACTCCTGGACTATCTCCTGTTAATGCCCATCAGGCCTTATCTCATGACTCACCATCTCATTGTGAGATACTCCACCCAGGAGGAGGAGCCAAGCATCCCATCTTGGATATAACTGAGGTTTTGAAGACTTGAGATTTAGCTTTCTTCTCCACTGGATTCCCAGAGAATTGGAGCTACATTCCTTCTGAGGAAGACCATACCCTTTTACTGGACTTGGTGTCTCCCACTGGTTTGTCTTTTCAAACCAGAACACCTGGGCAACCTGTGCCAGGGCCTCGCCACCCCACAGTCCAGAATGTCTTCCTAATTTCTAATTTAAATCCACTCTCTGGTTTCCCTTCTGCCAGACCCTTCTCTCTGTGCTGTCTGTGAGTGCTCCCAAACCCCAAGTCACCTTGCCTGTGGCCTGAGGGGGATGATGCCAAGCTGCCTCAGGGACTGCAGGCTCACCTGGGGCTCCCAGGGCATCCTGTCGCCTTGCTTTGAGGTGACCTGGATCGAACAAGTTATTCCAGATACATACTAATGCAACTGAAAGCTTTTAGCTGAGTGATGATTTCTGCTTACCCTTCTCCAGGGCTGTCCTTAGCTCTTGGAATGGCTTTTAGCTTTCTTCATTAATCAGCAAGCTTGTAGAAGTGAAATGCCTGGAGACAGTAAAGGCCCAATGGGCCCACGGGCACGTGTGTGCCACAAAGCACGTCCTGACCTCCAGCATCACCAGCAGTGATTTCACCTCATGCTGGAGGCCGGGGAGGGCCTCAGCCAGAATTACAGACTATTTTTCCTGTCTCCCCCAGAGCCTCACCACACATTTAATGAACGTAGCACACTGCTTTGGGGTGATGAGGCCTCGGCCACTTCCTTCATTTCTTCCAGAGCAGCACTGTAAAATGAGGTATATAAATGCTGAGCTGCTGCAGATTAAAAAACATTTCCAAAAAAATAAAGTTAAAATTGAAGCTGACCCAAGTTAAAAAGCAATTTTCCGAGAATGCAAAGGCATAAAGGAAAGTGCCTTAGCATGATTTTAAGTGGCCTCTGAATGTGGAAGATAGAGAGCAGGAATAAAAGGATGCACGCCTTGGTGGGGTGCTGCAGATGGAGAGAGCCCTAGAGTAACATGCTAGGAGCAAATTTCAATTAAATGAGCATACTTCTTGTAACTATTAAATTCTGCCTAGATAAATGGATTTTAGAAGAATATATGTATTTTTTTGAAACCATGAAGTCACTTGATAAGGTAATAATCTGTCAGAATTTCTGCTTTGACCAAAGCTTAGCTGTAATACGGGATTCATTTCAATACCTAAAGCCATTTTGGGGTGGGAAGAGACTTTCCCAGCTTTGGAATTAGATTTCTCTGCAATGGGTATTATGTTCTTGACCCTGTATCATTGCCTTTGAGGAGCAGTAGTATTTAAAATCCGCTGTAATGCAATCAGCTGAGCTCCAGCTCAGTGTGTGCTGCTAAAATGCAGCACCCGTGGTGGCCCTGGCGAAGGCACTGAACGTGTGTGAGGCAAGCACAGGGCTTCCTCCAGGATAGTTAATAATTTAATCTCTGTGAAGTACAGGTTGCTCTTCATTTATCCCAACTGCTCTTTGATTTTTCTCTTCAGCCCATTTTAGCTGGCATTTCTCCCCTACTCACCCACACAGGTTGCCTTTTATAATAAGCCCTTTCAGCAAAGACCAGCTTTTATTTCTTTCAGATTGCAGTGAGCTTTTATTTCTCGTAAAAAATAATTGCAACTTCCTGTAAAAGACATTCTCTGATTGAATAGACATTTTCTTTTAAGAAAATGGCATGATGAAAGGCTGCCTGTGGCACCTGCTTTCCCACAACCATCGTGGCCAGGCCAGGCTCTGGACTAACAGCTCAGTCCTGGTGTGAGTGTGCAAAGCTGCAGGAAATCCTGTGACAGAAATTCAGCATAAACTGGGGAGTCAGAGTAGGGAGATATTTCCCTAGTTTATGTTTATCCTGTTACATGCAAACAATTTAACAGTTCCAGCAGGTGCTAATTGCAAAGCGACTGACAAATATTTTGAACATATATTTTCAAAGTATTTCCTTCAACAAATTTAAATTGAACAATTCTTTTAGCACACCAAACTAAATTGGCTATGGCACTGCTGTTTGGCTTTTAAGTCTTGCCTTTACCACTCCTGGTAGCTGGAACAGTTATGCTTTTGTTTTACAATTAATATTTCAATGAAAACTTGTAAGTACTCTACGCATAAATATTTAATATCTTCCCTCCGTGTTTCTTTATTGCTGAGCTTGATGATAAGTTAGTAATTCAGACTGAAATGCAGATAAAACAGTAATGTGAACAGTTTAAATCTGCATTTTTCCAAAGCTCCTGTGGTCAAGATGACTGCATTCTAGCAAGAATATTGCTATTTAAAATTGTTTACCTCTACACTTCAGCCGAATGCTGCTGTATGTGATAAATGAGGTAAATAAAGGTGCCTTTCGGGTCCCAATAACTTCACAAGAAAACGAATCATTTTCACTAACATAAAAATAATTTAACAAATTGAACAGTGGCATAGCAGCCTAGAATGAAATTTCTGAATATGGCATCACATATGGCCAAGGTCTCTTCAGGCATAATTCAAACTTTTTTTTTTTTACTTCCCTGTTTTAGTAGGTTTATTTCATATTTAATGTGGAATAAAACTTTGTGTTTTCAGGGCTTACTGTTGCTTTTCCAGAGTTTACTTAATTTTTGGTCTGGACATGAAATACTGTGATTTATTTTTCTCCAATGATAACTGGTACCACTTCACCTTGTGGGTAAAAGATGTTGAAATTTGTGGTGTTTTTCCTCAGGAAAAGGCAGACTACTGACACAAGGTTCAGATATTCATCTCTTTAGAAACACAACTATGTCACTTTTATCAGACAGGACAATGCCTTTAAAGGCAGCTGTTAATACCTCTGTCCCTCTTTCTTCCTCCTCCTTCTTTCCTTCCTTCTCTGTCTCCCCCAGATGATGGTAATTTCTGAGCAGACCATGATATTACTATTTATTAAGGGTAATCTTTACCAAAACTGATGGACTTTTCCTAGCCAGGACAGTGTCACTTGGCTTTGTGTTTTTAACAGCATTACCATTTGAGGGAAAAAAAAGTGAATTCATTGCTTTGTTAGCACAATCTGGGTTATCTGCTGTGGAAATGTGCTTTGGTCTGAGAGAATTTGTATGGAATTTAACTACCTCTAGTGCTTGCTTAAGCAGGATAAAACTCTTGGGTTTCTGTCTTGAGCACAGAGTCAGAGAGCACCAAACAGATTTAATAAAATTTAAAATTCCTCTTTAAAATTCCTCTTCAAAGCACAGTTTAGTTGCAGGTTTTGTATATCTATCTGAAGAGTCAACTTGTGCCCTAATTCTACACTTTGATCCACTTTGTAAGCCTTTCTGTCTTGTCTTGCAGATGCCAAGGTACCTCCTGTGGCAATGCAAATAAAAATAGAGCTGATAGGAAATGCAACTTTATTAGAGCCTTGGGATCCTGCAGACACAGCTATCCCAAAATCTACTGGCTAAACCCCAACCAAAGGAAATATAAGAACCACCTGTGAGAGCGTGTCTCAATCCCAGCTATTTGAATCCAGCCATTACTTGAAATGTATGGATGCTAAAATCTCCTTGGCCTCATTATGTCTCAATTGTAAAAGAGGCTGATGTTGCTGGTGGGTTTTCCACAGTCATTTCAGACAGCTCCTGGCAGCTGTGGGAATGAGCTTTTCCAGGTGGAAAGGTGGATGTGCCATTACCACACATTACTTACAGTCACAGCTGCAACTTCTGGGTTCAGGTTCCTGGCTACAGGGCATTTAAAATCACTTTTGTGCCCTAAAAGAATCAAGAGCCAGGTTTCATTAACACATCGTGGTGGAAGCACAGATGGTGCATTTCAAAAACAAACCAGGAAACACTTTAAAATAAATGAGGAACTGTTAATGTCTCCTTTGGTGGCTCTTTTAACCAAATGTTAATGGGGTTGGGCAGAGGCTGTGTATAGGCCAGATATTTCTGTCTTTGCTGTGATGGGAGCAAATGAAGACAAATTCGAGGTTAATCTAACTATATCTATCCATTCAAAGCAACAATATTCCCATCTTTGCAGAGAAGGACTCTGAGCTTTCCTGAGGAGCAGCTCTGCTAGGAGGGCAGAGTGAGGCAGCAGCTAAAAATCCTGAATCAACACCAGTGGTGTGACCAGGCTGTGGAGAAAAGCTGTCTGGGAGTGCCTGAGTGGTGGGGCACTGAGAGATGTTTTCAGAAGGCCAGATCAGCAGTATCCTTTCATTAGGGGCCACACAGTTCAGAACGGAGCTGAGGGTTTGTTTTATGCTATTTTTCTGTCAAAGCCAAGCCTGCTTATGGGAAAATGGTTAGTTTTAGTGAATATCCCATTTTGCAAAAGGTTTCTTAAAAATGTGTTTTCAGTTCAAAGGGCATTTATAACTTGACATTTAAGTTAAAATACAAAACAAACCTCCAGGTTTACTGAAAATAATAAGGCCAAAGCCACTCTTAGGTAGTTTTAAAACTTAACGAAGGATTTGTTACCAATAAGACCATTTCACTTTAACCTTTGTTGGTCATTCTGTTGGTTTTTTTAATTCAGTGTTATTTTTTAAGGTTTGGCCTTCTTGTCTAATTGAAGTGTATTTATTCTTGTCTACTTTTTAATTATCAAGATTTCTTTTAGGATGTCAGAACAGCTTCTTTAAGTGCAGCTGCTCTCAACCTGTCAGGGCCTGAAGGGTGTCATGCCCAGCCCAATTGCACTGGGTGGATGAAGGATACTGCGGAATTCTGGACACGGAATTCTGGAGTGATCACACTGTGCAGGAGTGGGATGATGCCTTAAATGGCTCCCTAGAAACAGAGACTCGACATGAATAAAGGAGGTATTTATCTGAAAGGCCTTCAGAGGTACACTCTGGGCTCCAGAGGCTCCTGCCTCTGTGCATCCCAACATGGATAATGACAGCTCAGGTGTTCTTCCCACTTTGATAGCAGCATCAATTCCCCAAGCAGAAGCCAGGCAAGAATGGAATTTGCCCTAGGTTGCCCCCCTGTCCCCAAGATTGTGGTTTGCAGTTGTTGGGCCTAGGAGGGTCTGGGTGTCCTTGGAGAGTGAGCTGGAGAGGCTTTGTTGTGTGTGTGTGAGCATGAGAGAACAGCACTGAACGAGCTCCAGGGAACTGCAGAGTGACACTGGGCAGGGCAGGATTTGAAAAATATAAAAGTTAAAACCTAAGGCATCAGGGACAGTACTGAAATCTGGCCTGGTCACTCTGCTCTTGAAATGAGCTTCAGGATAGGCACACTGCCTCTGCAGGGGGAGCACAGTTAATCTTTCCCGCACTGAGAAAACCCATCTGCATGTTGAGAGCCTATCAATACAACCTCACAGGAAACCTGTTGTGGTTTAACTGAGCAGCTCATAGCAAAAATAACAAGTGTGCCTATGGGGAGTTTTGGGTTTGTATTTTTTGCAATTAGCAGATAAAATGCTGCTTGGAAGCAGTATGAGCCTGAGTCTGTGTCTGTGTGCAGATGTAAAGATGTGCTGTCTGTGAGAACATGGAACGAGTGTGGGTCCAGGAGAGTTTATGATGGCTCACTTGGCAAATGTGATGATTGGACATCCAGGATGAACTTGTGCCCTTCAAAGGGCTTGGGGAACAGGTCTGAGCTCAGGTGCCAGTGGAAAAGAGAAGGTGGGGAGCTTGGTTTGGGTGGTGGTGTGTGAGCACTGATTGTATGAAAACATCCCTTCCTCCACAGTCAGCATGTGAGTATCAGACGTGGCAGCATGCCTGTTAATGAGACATCATCCTCTCATGGCCACCTTCATTGCTGTACTATTTTTTTTTGTCGTTCTACACAGGATCTTGACTTAAAGGTATTTGCTTTACATGTGGATTTCTTGCTGTTCATCAGAGCATTGGCATCATGCCTTCTGTGTGCTCCTTTCCCCTAGAAGTCTCATATAACCAGCTCATGTTAAACTGGTGGGATTTCCCCTGGACTGTAAAAACTTTCTTCTGCTATTAGTTTGTTTGGAAAGTTGAAAAGCTGGAGTAATAATCATTGGTGTCAAACTATTATGAATTATTAAAAGGAGCACAGCAATGGGAGCTACAGATAATTCCTCATTCTGAAAATGAGCACGTCTTATGTTATTGCTGCAGTAATTACCTAAAAATACTTAATTACTTCCAAGGTGTCAATCTTCATAACAGTTTATTAAAAGATTCTAATGGGTGTAGCAGCTGCTTCCACAAGCAAATCCATTTGTGGCTCAACCTGACATTCTGCTCTAAATATTATTCCACCTTGATCAACACTATTTCTCCACGTATATCTTATTACAGCTGTAACAGATTGGGAAGGGAGGGTTTATCCAGCTGCAGTGGGAATTGCTCTGCTCACTCATGACTTCCAACCTCATGCTACTAGAGCCAGTAGAAATGTTTGCAACCAATTTATCACAGAAAAGAACTTGGAACGGTTGTTTATGACCCTGGTATTGGCTTATTGCTATTTCAGCTGTACAAATGGCTGGTTGATAATTCAAAAGCTTCTCTTTTGGGAATTGTCAGGTGGATGAGAGGGTTATTGTGAGGGGACAATATTCACCTCTGTCTGATGCAGAGAGGGAGCCTTAGGGAAAGGGCTATGGAGGGGTCTGGTTGTGGTGCTACACAAGGCAGGGCTGCTCCCTGGGGCTCCCGCGCAGCAGGACAAGTTAGAAGCACATAATGTCTATTAGTTACCAAGGCGGAATTCTTGTTTGTGCATTTTTATTGGTCCTCATTGCCAGAATGCTTACGTGGCATTTTGAACAGAAAGATTACCACTCTGGAACTCTGTGGAAATAGTGAAGTAAGACAGAGCAAGTTCAGAAATCTAAAATCAATTTCCTTATTTGTTTTTCTGCACAGAAAATGTGTAAAAATACCGAAATTAATAAATACATGAACAGAGGGAACTTGAAAGCAATAGTTTCTAATAACAAGTGCTATCTTAACTTGATTAATATTGAAATCTATTAATCTGTGCCTTCAAACCCTGTTGTGTTCTGCATTGCTCTTTTCTTTGCTTCTCTGTCTTTTTGAAAAATTTCCTGCATTAGATATTACTGAGAACTGCAGGATAGTCCTTTCTCCATTTCAGCTAGCAGGAGTTTCATGCTTTTGAAGCACAAGGGTGTGAGCTTTATCCTCCTACTTCTGCAGTTTTTTTAGAGACCAAGGCTGCATTACAATTTACTTCTTTAGACCTTGCACTATCCTTAGGGTCACATCGGTGACTGAGACACTTAATGTCCTTTATTGCCTTCTGAGCTGCCTTTCAAACATCCCTACAGCCTGACCACGTTAAGATTGGTTCCAGGTTTTGCTGCCTGCTTGGCTTTCTCCCACTGACTGAATTTGGGACAGCAACAGTTTTGGCTCAGCCAGAGAGGTCTGACAGTACAGAACAGAGTAGTAAATTACGAACAGCCTAATGAGAATGCTTGTTTTTACTTCTGGTAGTTTTCCATTCATTCTCTGAGCAAGTAACAGATGTCTTGAGACATAAAGTTTGTATTTTCAAAACCTGTATTTTTCATTTATCGCTATGGAGTCTTCTCTGTACAGCTTTACTGACTCTTCAGAGCTGCCACACTGCATTATGCATGTGTGGCACTGTAGTTTGCAGATACTAATTTAATCAAGTGTTCTTCTAAAAAATGCACTGCAAATCTCGTTACAGGAGGCGCCTGCTGCAAGCAACACCTGAGTGGTGTCAGCAAACGGAGCTGACTTTGCACGGGTTTCTCTGTGTTTGTTGGCCCTTGTCCTTGCAGGATGTGACTAACACAGCACAGTGGTATCTCCTTGGAGAGGAGCTGAGATTGTGTTAATTATGGGCATGGAGTTCAAACTGGGTCGCCTGAGGAGAGAAGCTGATATCAACGAGTGGTAGGCAGTGAGCTTTAATTCAGCACTAACAGGTGACCCTTAGGAGTTCTGCTAACTTCCATGAGATGAGTTGTGTCAGTCATTGGTGTAAATACTCAGGCTATGGATAGATGTGCAAGGAAAATAAGAATAGTCATCAACATTGATGTCCAGGAAATTGGTAACATAGAAGTGAGCTAAAGTTCTGTTTGGCTATTGACCATGAAGCTGTTCTGGTTTTTTCTCCCTTGAGTGACTTTGGCTGAACTAGGCTGAATTAAAGCTGGTGTCAGAATTACATTTTTGACCTTCTCATGGATTTTTCAGCAACTCAGATGTTACACAGACTATAGCTGCTCTTCAGAGCAGTCCAGGCAGGAGGAGAAATATCTCACTAGAAAATGCTCCCTCTTAGACTGTAAAATGATTAAAAATGGAGATATGACTTTTTAAATGTGTTCCTGTTCTCAGGGATAAATCTGCTACTGAATTACTTCCTGGCATCCTCATCTGCATGAAAAAGATTTGACTTTGGTGGCATTTTTTTTTTAATTTAGAAAATATTTAAATAAGGCAGAAAATGAATTCAAAGCCAAGGGATAGAAACGGAGAAGCTTACAGCTTAGTTACAGCTTCCTAAAAGTTAAATAAAGAAAATGTGTTGTGATGGTTCACTGGCTTGTATGTTATCTTGCAAAGGGTAGCTACCATGAGCAGGGTAGTACATTCTGCAGAAGATCCAGTTAATTCTCTCTGTTACCCTGAATAATGAATATTCTTCAGAAGCGAATGCAAATGTTTATTCTTATTTCCTGTCTCTAAAATTGGGACAGAGAGTTTGTTTAAAAGCTAACAAAAAGATTAAAATGGGATGGAAAGCCTGCAATTATCTGTGATAAACAATGCATTATGTTTTTGTTTGTGGGCTGTGAGGCTGTCACTGAAATGTTCCTCATCTCATGTAATATTTTGCGCTACTGCATTGCTTTTCAATTATACAGCTCAAAAGAAAGTTTCCACTGACAAAAGCAGTGAAAGCACATTGCTTTTAGTATTGGTTTTTGGGTTTTTTTCCCTTCTTTTATAGGTCTCAAGTGTCACTTCAAATATAAGTCCAAATGACAGGAGTCCAGGAGTTTGAAAGTTATTAGAGAGATATGGATATATGCAACTAATGAAATATGCTCACTTAAAATATATCAAGACATGCAGAACACTGAGGAAAACTCAGCGATCTCAATATTAAATATAAGCTGGAGTTAAAGTATTTTTTTTGCAAATGCAGCATATGTTAATCTATTGCTGAGCATTCGTCTAGCAGATTCAATTTCCACTCATAATTTTTCATTTATTAGTTTCTCATTCGCATAAACACAGCTGTGTACTCTGATCTATGCTCTTGAGCTCTGATGTGGTGCAGTATATGGGGAGCCCAAGTGATTTATTGTGGAGAGCTGGGGAGTAGATGGAACAGACTGACGAACAGTCTTGGAATAAATATTGGTTCTGACTTTAATTCATTTTTGCAGAGTTTTTACCCCAAACTTTTCACCAGTTGCTCATATGGATGCACCAATTAATAGAGGGATGGTCTTGAGCCATGTTACAGCTCAGAAATAATGAACAGTTTTGCTGCGTTTGGCCCCAAATGTTTCCCATTAATTAATTTGTAGTGTGGCTACATTGCTGAGGATCATATAATGCTGGTAACAACCCTGGCTGCCAGCACCACACCTCTTAATCTGATGTTGTCTAAGAAAGGGGTTTGTAATCAAGAATCTTATAATTTTGAAGGCACAATGAGAAACAAATGAGTGTTTTATTTAAAATGTAATATTGACTCTGCCACTTCATATATGGCAGATTGTTTTAAGGTGTTAATGCAAAATTGTTTCAAAAGAAAACCAAAAGCCCAAACAACAAACAAGGCTCTCCACCATCTCCAGTGGTTTCCTTGCTGTAGCATATGTCTGAAAACCATTATGTATTTTATTTAAAATTTCACAGCAGGCTACCTTCTCCAGGTGTAACAGCTGACTGGCACACAGCTACTGCCCGGCTGAGTTGGAAGGGCTTTTGGAGCTTTCACCAAAACTTGTCTGAAGTTATTGAATAACTTTTCTTTGGCTTGAGAACCCTGCAGTTCGACCCCTTGTGGATGGCTGTGTCTGTGCTTTCAGGTGTGTGAAGCACAGAATAAAAGTGGCTGTTGTAGGAGAGAAGGAAATGAGATCAGCCTCATTCCCTTGGGTTTTTTACCCATCTCCCTGGTGCTCGATTCTCATCTCGCTGGTGATTCCACCTAATGTCATCACTCTGCTGTTTCCACTCTATTTTCTGAAGTGTGGTGAGAAACAGACTCATTTAATAGATTGCACTGTAACTTGACCTCTCCTCTTACTGCCAAGGAAATATTTTTCCCATTGCTGGTAAATGAACTTTCATTCCCAGGTCTTGCTTGGCACGTGAGGCCCATCCTTTCTGTGGCTGCTGCAGGGTGGGGAGCAGGGGCAATGGCCTTCCAGGAGGCACTAAACCGACCTGCTCCCTGCACCAAGCACTGCACCAAGCACCAAGGCAGATCTCTGGGGAGAGATGAAACAGCTTAATAGCAGAGCTGATAGAACTGAGAAGAGGACTTTTGTCTTGAAAAGCTTTTCTTGTCTTCATTTTTATCTCTGCTGGTTGGTTTTAATGAAATCTGGTGCTTATCTACAAACCTTCTCCTGATTGCATCTTTTGGTTATCATGGCCAAATGCTGCAGTGACAGTATTTTTTAAAGCCATGGGAAATCATTGTATAGTATTTTTATTACCTGCTGTTGTCTCACTTGTGAGCCCTTTTCTCAGCAAACTAACTCTGAGCACTTGGCTAAAGGAGTGCTCCAGCCCTGTGATGCCTTGAGGTCATGAAGTGATGCTAAGAGAATTGTATTGCAAATAAATAATGAAATAATGCTAGATGCAGCACTGGCCTGTACCCTCTGGGGCTTGGCCTTTGAGGAACAGGCTGAGATGTTCTGCAGAGCAAAAGGAGTTTGTGGGTGCTGCTGGGTGCCAGCTGCTCAGATGCACAGCCCTGGCAGCCAATTTCCTTTGGCTCAGGAAATTTCTCAGCTGTGAGCCATTGGAGGTTGGAAGAATAGTCAGGGAAAGCACTGCTTGATGCCTGCCTTGCCCTTGCAAATGTATTTCCAGGCATTTGCTGCTGACAGTTGTTGGAAATGGGACAGTGGGTTAGTTAAATCTTTGGGCTGATCCCATACGTCACTTCTGCATTCATAAATAACTGGCATGCTAACCACTGCTGTTAATTGCAATGGAACTTGCAATGATTCATTCTAATTACTATTCCTTATTTCTCTAGCGTGTCAAATGTACTAGAAACAAAATCTGGTAGGTACTGAGCATTAAGTTCTGGTTACAGTAAGAGATAACTCCTCATTTTTGTCTGTTCTCTGCTGTGCTGGGCAGCTCGGCCTCTGTGTGCTTGGACGTTTGCCTGTGCAAGATGATGCAAAGCTAGCTGGGTGCAGAGGTGGGGTCCTCAACTGCTTGTAAATAACTGTATTTGCTGACTGGTGGAGCTTTGCTGGTTTAATTTCAGTTTAAATCTGACCTCTGGGCTCTGGGTGGCTGCTCACAGCACTGTTATTATCAGGCTTGATGACAAGTTCCTTTTGCTTTGTAGCAGCAGGTGAGGTAACGAGCTCAGAGAGATGGTTGGTACTTGGAAGAAGCTCTCCAATTGCCTCTTTAGCTCCGAGGTGTGTGTTTGACGAAATGGACAGACCATTCTTTTTCATTTCTTCTGCAATCATTTGCTTGGGAAGCACAGGTATCACACTCAAAATGGGAATTCTACATTGAGATGCTTGGTAAATTTTACCAATTCCAGTAACACTTAGTTCACCTTTTTTACAGCTGAGAGAGCTGGAAGGATGAGATGTGGGGTTTTGAACAAGCCATGGCAGGGAAAGCATGGCTGAATTACAGTAAACATGGGGTAAATTACTGCTTCATTGCTCTGAATTACTTTCAGTATGCTCCAGGATTAGCATATGCATAACTCCTGCAGAGCAGCTGATGTGCTGGATGCATGTGTTTTTTGCAGTAGCGAACAATTATTTACTTGTGTACCCATTCTTGTTTGCTTTCTTTTGTAGAGATCATTTTTAATGAGCCTCTGATGACCCATGTAGGGGGACCTGAGTTGCTCCCACGGTGTGCAAGAGTTGGAGAATGAAGTTTCCTGGGGCACTGAAGGTGGCTTCTGGGACAGCACCTGCATTTAGCCACAGCCACAGGCTGAGGTGGGTCTGTGCAGCAGAATAAACAGGAAAGGAGTTGATTAGGCAGAAACAACTTTCAGGCAGCTTAGTTCAGCTGATAATCTTAAGACCTTTAACAGGCAATCCATAAGCAAAATTTTAGTCCTCACAGAGATGTTTTATTTCTGTTTTCGCTTCCTCTGGCAATCTTGTCTGAATTAATATATAGATGAATAGCTAGTGGCTGTGGCCACGTAGGCATTGCTTACAATGTAATGCTTGGCCTTTGGTTAGACCTGCAGCAATTTTTAAACATTAATTTGGTGATGGGGTAGTGATACACATAGCTACAACTCTTCACTTGGAGGAAACATCTGATCTAAGCAGAATTAAAAGGGTGGATGGGGTAAGGACTGTTTTCCAATCCAGTCTTGCTGAACAGACAATTAGCAAGATCATTAAACTGCCTCATTATAACCACGATAATTACAGGATTAACACACTTCACTTCAATATCTCTAATTTGTTTTGTAATATAAGCAAGATGGGGAGATGATTCCTCTATATGTGAGACTTCTGGACATCTAGTATCAGAAATTAGGGATTCTTGGTAGTTAAAGAAAAAGCAAGGGTGAGACAGCAGGAGGAAGAGGCTGTGAGAGGCAGCAAGGACTGCCAGCCCCCAGGTTATGCCATAGGAAGTTTCTGGGTTTTGGATTAAATCTAGCTACTGTGCTAGGTGCTGTTTTGGGTCTGGGAGAAAATTTCAGGAGTGTTCCCTGTGGGCAAATAATTGCATCAAGGGAAAACCCTGTGTAGCAGGTTTTGATAGCTCCAGTGACAAAGCTGAGGAAATGCATGTCCTGATGTAACTTAGTGAAACTTTGTCTGTGTCAGGTCACTGAATGCACCAGAAAATCTGTAATTACAGCTCTTCCAGTGTCTGTGGGAGCAGGCACCTTCTCCAGTGCCCCACTTGCTGTGGAGGGACAGGGGCTGCCGGGCTCGTGCCTTTTGGCACTGCTGGAGGTGCTCATTAGATAAACCAGGCCCATTCCCACCTTTCCTTACATCTGCAGGAAAAATAATGGGAGATTGACAACAAAACTTCTCTTTTATGTTCTGCAAGGGAGACAGAAATCTGTTTATGGTGTGCAATGGGATGCCCAGCAGGGTGAGTATGGGCATCCTAAAGAGGGAATGTTGTTATACCTGGGGCTACCTGTGGCATCTGCTGCAATTGCTAAAACATCTGCTGTGGGGCAGGGTTTGCTGTCAGTGCTTTTGTTGAGGAGCTCCCTTCATGTACTCCATCAGAAACCTGCTGCAGGGTGGTGCAGGCAGGTTCCCAGCCAGGTGTTTGCAGCTGGGGCAGTGCATGCTTCAGTCAGCACACTGCTGCATCCAGTGAGACTGTGGGACCAGACAGGTCTAATTTTAAACTGCAAGGAAGTGAATGTGGCTCACAGGGAGTCTGGCATAAAAATCTCAAAGGTAGGAGCCTTCCAGGGTCTCCCGGAGCCTGCTACTTCTCATGCCACACTGGAGATGTGAACTGGGGATAAAACACAGGGACCTGTGTTTGGGAGGGGACCTTACACCACCATAACCATGTTGGTATCCACTAGGAAACTATTTTTAAGAGAGAAGTCAGCCCGAGGCTTATGAGAGAAAGTTATCCAAATATAACTGTGGGAAATCCAAATGCAGGAAGGCTTTCAGATGAGTCTGTGGGAAAAAGCAGGCTTTGGGAATAAAGCAGAGATTTTAGTTTTAGCTGCAAAAAGCAGGAACACATAAGTAGATACATTTATCTAGACAGCAAGGACACCAAAACAAGGGCTGGTGTCTCTAGGCTTGGCTCAGAGAAGTCTTGAAGCTGCAGAAAATGTGCTTAGCAAAGATACTGAAGTTTTAAGCTTAATAAGGGTATATTGTTTGTTCATAGAAGGTATACAAGCAAGCATTGTCTGGAACAAGGGTACGTGCGCTTTTTAGTGACTGGTTAGGACACTTGTCTGTAAACTTTAGAAACTTGCTATTGGCTGAAAAGCTTTTAAGAATGTTCTGTCACTAAGAAACTTTGAGATGTCAGCAGACGTGAGCCGTGTACATTCTCTTGTGTACATGAGGCTGATGCCTGAAATAAATAAATAAAAGCTCGTGGAACGTCTGGCTGTGCTCCCGTCCTGTTGACAACGGATTCTCCGACATATAACAGCTTGCAGTGGATTCCACAAAGTGTGTGGATGAACTGTTAATGAATTTAAAGGAAAACTTCCATGTTATATGTTCAATAACTTATCTGTCAGAAGGGGAGAGGGAGAATAGTCAGTCTGTGTGGCTGGCTGGAGACACCTACTTCTCTGGTAGACTGATGAGCTGTTCAGAGTAACTGCTGTGACCATGTATAGTTCAGAAAAGTATGATCCTTGAGGACAGCCTAGTGGGAATTTGCCTGAGAATCCCTTTGGCTATCAGAATAGGCCAAGGAATAGGTAGCTGTGTATCCATATGCAGCTAAGCAGAATCATACATATCAAATAGATATAAAAAAGCTACATATGCTAATACATGATGCGTACGTGAGCTCCAAAGATCATTTACTCCAGAGATAAAGTAGTAGGTGCCAAGTTTGATCAGGATATCAAAGGTACTCTAGGACCTGTCAGGTGTGATTCTTCCATGTTCTTCTGAAAATTTTAACATGAAAAGACAAGGCAGAAAAGGGTCTGACATTATTAACGACGACAAGATCCTTTCCCAGCACTCCTTGCTTATTTCCCCCTAATGAGCTTTGGTGGGACAGATGCCCTGATGAGGAGCTGTCTGCAGCAGCAGCAGCTCAGTGTGATGTTGAGATGTGAGGCTGGTCCCTGCCTGTTTCACACCCACTGGCTGGTGGGTGGTGGGACAGAACCTGGGCAGATGTTTGCTGGGGGCAAGGAAACCCCAGGGCAAGCTCCAGTTTGTCAGCAAACAAACAATGCAAGTGCATTGCCTGGCAGTAGGGAGGGGAATTGAAGCCTGTTAAGGGGAGTTCAGACAATCTGGCAGAACTGGAAATGCTGGGAAAAATTTCGAGTGTTGGGAAGCAGGTGAAAATTTAAAATGGTCTCTTTTTAAATGAAACTATTCACAAGGATAGATGCATGGCAGGACAATAACCCTATTGGACATAACCCTGTCTTTATTTGGGTTGAAAGGTCGCTGTTTTGTGCCATGTGCTAATTTCTACATTGCAGCTCTCACAGCAGCATTCAGCTGTATGATCAGAGCTGGACTGCAGCATGGGGAGGTCAGAAACATCGCAAAAAACCTGTGTCAAAACACAGCACCAGGAGGATGGCCTGCTAGGGGCTGAGTATGACAGGAAGAGCATCAGCTTGATGAGGAAAAATACTGTTATCAGCTGTGGATGTGAAGGTTGATTTATTGTATCTGTAGAATGAAAAGGAGGCTGGTCAGAAAGGCATGGGTGTTTCTCAGGGCAGTTTGCAAGGATCACTGCTCTTGGGAAAATATCTCTTGCACAAAGCATTATTCCTCTCACCAGGCAGATGAGGTGGTGACTGCACCTTCCTGGCAGCCTCCCTCTCTGATGCTGTTTGGTTTGCCTGCAGGCTGTATGAGCAGTAATGCTATCATTATAACTCAGGCTTGACAGCAGTGACAGCAACTAATGTGTCATTTGACTGGGAGAGGGGCATCACTTGTATTTTTTAGACAAGGCAGGACTGGAAGTTCAGCTGCTTGATGGCACAGTGAAGTGCTTTTGTCCTGAGTGCCGTGTCAGTATGAAGCTGCAGTGCATTTATTGAGCACTGAATAAAACATTTTTTCCCCTCCCCTTCCTGTGTGTTGCCAGCTAAGAAGTGCAAAGCTATCAAAATCAGCAATTAGTACTGAGAGATACTGCTAGTAAAGCCATGGTTTTTCCCTTCCTGCTTATTCTGACATAGTTTTAGTTATGTATTCGTTATTTTCTAAGTTGTTATGCCCCTTTGACAGTACTGCCAAACGAAGGAGGAAGGCAAAGCTCTGCTGCATCAACTTCCATCTTCCATTGTACGTTGTAACTTTGGAGTTTTGCTCTTTTATTGTTCTCTTTGTGCTTACAGCTAAGGATTCCTGCATAATTATTAACTGGAACAAAACAGTCAATCATACCCATTTGTTTCTTCACAGATGCTAGATCTTTTGCTTCCATAGTTTATAAATCTAGAGCTTGCCTTGAATCCCCATTTTCTTGTCTTGATATTATTTATTACAGTGATCTGGTATCCATTTATGTCTGGCCTCATACTAGACCTCTGTTATTTCTAGACTGGTCAGAGGAGAACTGTTTGGTGCATGGGTCCAGTTTTGTGGAGATGTGCCCACAGATTTCACTGTAAATTGGATCAGACCAGTGATGAATGAGGCTGTGACTAAGTTTTTACTGCCTTTCACTCAGAAGAAACATATGTGCCCAAATCCACTAAAATTCATGTGCCCAAAAGTGCTAAAATTCTTCTGTGTTCTGGGATCATGTTAAACAAAAAAGTGGTAAGTGCACAGAGCTCCTTCTTCCTCTAAATACGAAAGCAATGTCCCTAGGATTTTCTGGAGGAAAAATAAAGCTGGCTTGTGCAAGCAACCTTGAACCAAAAATTCAGTAATCAGTGGTGCTGTGGTTCTAATCTGGAAGGGAAAAAGCAAATCTCTTCTGTCCTATTCTACTCCCATTTCATTTCTTGAATCAACAAAGAAAATAAATATGTCTAAACTGGAGGAAAAAATATCCCCATAAATGTAAATGTCTAATATGTAATCTAACAGAGAATTAAAGAATTTCTGGAAAACTGGAAGGTGGTAAAAGAAAATTTTGTTTGATTTCTTTTCTTTTCTTTTCTTTTCTTTTCTTTTCTTTTCTTTTCTTTTCTTTTCTTTTCTTTTCTTTTCTTTTCTTTTCTTTTCTTTTCTTTTCTTTTCTTTTCTTTTCTTTTCTCTTCTCTTCTCCCTTCTCTTCTCATCCCTTCTCTTCTCTTCTCTTC
>VZTN01030914.1:5158-17787 GCA_013400515.1 Erpornis zantholeuca
CCGTTAGTTGATGGTGGCATTATTTTTATTATTATTATCATCATCATTATTATTATCATTACCATCATCATCATTATCATTATTATCCTGCAAGAGAATTGTGTAATTCCAGCTTATAACTAAAAGAGCAGAGTTTAATAATGTATTTTGTATGTGTAACAAGATGTCAAAGGCATCATGTAAGGATCATGTAAGGATACATGAGCATGCATACAATGTCAACTGAATTGTTCCATATTATTAGGTATAATAATTAGAGACATAATAGTTGCCAGTCCATCATAAAATGAGACTTTTTTTGAAAGGTGATGCACACTTAATATAAAGACAAGAATGAGGAACAATGCATGACTTAAATTGTTCCATAGGAGACATCAAAATCACCTCAAGGGTGATAAAAACAAAGACAAAAATTTACAGAATCTGTTTTGTTTTTTTTTTTTTTAATTTGTCTTTTAAACTTGTTCATATTTGTATTTCAGTTTATCCAATACTTTTATGATAAGATCAGCTGAGCTGGCTAAAACAAAATTCCTCAAATCTGAGTAAAGTTCTCCAGCCTTAGGTCTATTGTATAAAAAGCAAGTACTGTGAGCATTTCCAGTCAGCAGTAGCTTCTAATTAACTCCTGAAAGCTGAACTGGATGGGTGCCATACTGCAGTTTTTCCACTGAGGTGATTCAGGGCTGCAAGCAGGGACCTAAGATAAAGTGATGAAACATCAGTGACATCCTGTTCTTCTGTATTTCCCCTTTATCCAAATCTAGTGGTTCTCTCACTCAGAGTGCTGACTTTTAGCATCACTTTACTGATAAAGCTTTATCTTAGGAGTCTGAGCACAGCACCTTCACTCCAGGGTCTGGACATAAGTAGCCAGAGGCCTAAAATCTCTAAATTACCTAAACCCTGATCCTCCTGAAACAAAGCAAGATCTACTATTAGCATTTCATATAAAATTTATAAAAGTCTGCACTGTAAAAGCTGCCTCTTAAGCATGCAGCCAGGCCTCTAGGCAATATTAGTTTTTCATGGCATTCTTTTCTTCTCTTTGGTCATTACTACAGAAAGGAAGGATAATCTCCCTCAACCTGCAGGCAATGCTCTTCCTATTACAGTCCAGGAGGCCACTGACTGCTTTTACCACTGGAACTCATCACTAATTCGTGCTGTTTATTGACCAGGATTCTCAGGTCCTTTTCTGCAAAGATGTTTTCCATCCAACTGGTCCCCAACATATTTGCTGCCTAGAGTTATTCCTCCCCTGGCAGGACTTGGTATCTCCTTTCCTTGAATGTGAGGACATTCCTATTGGCCCATTTTTCCAGCCTATTGTATTCTATCTGAATGACTGCACATCCATCTGGTCTATCAACCATCCCTCCAAGTTTTGTATCACTTCCAAACTTGTTGAGGGTGCACTCTGACCCACCATCTAAAATATTAACGAAGATACTAAACAGTATAGGACCCCATATCATCCTTGGGTATTACAAGGGACTAGTCTTCAACTGGACTTCATGCCACTGATCACAACACCTTAAACCTTGAAGTTTAGACACTTTTCAATCTATTTCAGTGTCTGTATATCTAGTTCATAGTTCTTCAGCTTGTCTATGAAGATGTAATGTATTGGAAAGCCTTGCTAAGGTCAAAAACCAATACTACATCCACCGATTGAGCAGCTCATCTTAGAAGGATGATATTTCCCGCCCTCAAAAACCTCTCCCAGTTACTGCAACCTCTCACACCTAACCAAGGACAGCCTCTCGGTGGTGTTGGCCAGCTCCCTCTGCACTAGTGATTCCCTCAGACTTAAATACACTCTGTGTGTTTAGATATTCTCAAACCTGGTCCCCTTCCACTGAGGGCAAGTCTGTCTTGTTCCAGACTTCCCCACCAATCTTAGGGATGTGGGATTCCCAAAGGCAATGTTGAGTACCTCAGCTCTGTCCATATCCTTTGTCACCATGCCCTCAGATACATTCAGCTGCAGGCCCACATGGTTTCTGTTGTTGATAAACCTGTAGAAGCCATTCTTGTTGCCCTTCCTGTCACTTGCCAGATTCAAATCCATATGGCTTTGGCTTTCCTAACTGTCCCCATGCATGCTTGAACCACATCTCCATGTTCCTCCCAGGCCATATATCCCCACTTCTACCTTCTGTATGCTTCCTTTTTATGTTTTAATTTTAAAGGCCTCCTTATAAATATATGTATGTATGATGGATTAAAACAAATTACTTTATTTACAATTATATATGTGTGTATATAACTTCAGTGACACAAAAAAATTCCCAGCATTAATCAACCCAGAAGAGAGAACCCATATATTAAATGCATCTTTTTTATGTTCCTGTAGCAGTATTCAACCACTAACATCAAATTAATCATGTGCTGAGGTGAAGCAATTATGCAGTTCCCCATTTAATCAATAATCAGTGCAATCATTTACAACCCTAACTTCTGAGGAAGTCCTGATTTCACTAGAAAAAAAATCTGCACCGCTAAAACTAGCATGACTCATATGCCAGGGCAATCACATGCATCATCAGAATTGCTGGTTGTCTCACTGAGATTACATGACTACATAAATGTTTGAGTAGCTGGCTGACATCATCATGAGACCTCTATGATTTTTGAATGGTCTTGGGTATCCAAAGAAGTCCCCATCAACTGGAAGCTGCCACACCTTGTCCCAGTTTACAAGAAAGTCAAGATTGTTCCTGGAAACTGCAAGCCTGTCAGTCTCAGTTCAGGGTGTGATAAAATTACAGAGAAGATTATTCTAGGAGTTATTGAAAAACACCTGAAGGACAATGCAGTCATTGGTCACAGCCAGCACAACTTCACAAGAGCAAAGTCCAGCATAATCAACCTAATTTCCTTTCCCAACAAGTTGATCAAGGGAAGACAGTAATCTGTTTAGATTTCAGTAAAGCTTTTGATACTCTGTCTTAAAGAATCCCTCTGGACAAAATGTCTAGGACACAGCTGAATAAATACATCATGGGATGGGTGAGCAACTGGCTCACAGGTCAGGCACAAAGGGTTATAGTGAGTGGGGTTGCATTAAGCCTGTGGCTGATCACTAGCTGGGTTTCACCAGCCTCCAATTTAGGGCCAGAGCTCTTCAATGTCTTCATAAATTACTTGTATGATTGACCAAAAGGTATACTAAGTAAGTTTACCTTGGGAGGAGGTGCTGACTCCCTCAAAAGCCGAGACGTCCTTCAGAAAGATCCTCACAAATCAGAGGGTTGGGCAATTACCAAACCTATGAAGTTTAGCCAGGGCAAATGCTGGATTCTGCACTTGGAGTAAGGCAACCATGTTGTACATACAGACTGGGGAGTGAGAGGCTGGAGAACAGCTCTGCAGTAAGAGACTTGGCTGGATATGAGGATAAGGTTTCTCACACAAAGGTTGGTGGGATGCTGGAGCAGGCTCCCCAGGGAAGCAGTCACAAACCTGCCAAAGTGCAAAAAGCATTTGGACAGTGCTCTCAAGCACATGATCTGATTTTTAAGGCTGTCCTGTGCAGAGCCAGGAGTTGGACTTGATGATTTTTGTAGGTCCTTTCCAACTCAGGATATTCTACAATTCCATGAGTGTGTACATAAAAAAACCCCACATCTATAAGGTGCAAATCCAGTGGTTTTCAGGGAAGGGTTCTGCACTTGTGATGATTTCTCCCTACTTGTTTTAGGCAACATCTTCTCAGCACTATTCAGAAACATTCGCAGATTTTATCGGGTCAAGGCAGCTATTTCATCTTTTTCTTAAAAAACAGTTGTAATAAGTCTATTTATAGACTTATTAATAAATCACAGAGATTTCCCAGAAGGGATCTCTGAGGAACATTTACTCCAGTCTTTGATTCATATCGGTTCTGGTTTGATCAGTTTCTTCAGATATTTACCTATTTAAGTTTTAAATATCTCCAAGGAGGAAGGTTTTATGTGGAGCCTCTCCGAGAAATACATGACTCTCTGGGAAACATGTCCCTACATTTGTTCACTCTCATGGTAAAACATATATTTGATTAATTGGATTTTCTGTTGTTGTACCTTGTGTCCTCTTAGTTTAGAGTGCACAAGAAGGGTCCAGCTTCATCTTCTCTATAGCTGCCCATTAGGCAGCTGATAGCAGCAGTAAGATCCCTGTTAACTTCCTTATGACTGAGCAAACCCATCTCTCCTGCACATTATACACTCCATTCATTTTAGTGCCATCTGTTAGATTTGCTCCGCTGCATTAACATCTTCCTCACACTGGGAATCCAAAACTGTACTTTAGATGCAGCTTCACAGCTCATGAGCCGGGGCCTGAGCCACTTTTTGCCCTGCCAGTCACCTTACATTGCAGTCAGCCTGCTGTTACTGCAGCTAGGCACTGTGCCCAAGCAGCACTGGGCTGGGTCTACCTGCTTCGGGTGTCCTTAAACACACTCCCCTCTCTACACTTTAGGAGGAAGCACAACAGGATGTAAAGCTGGAGCTGTAACCTTAAATCCCATTGTCTGAGGACAGAAGGACTATTTAATATGCTTTGTTTATTGTTGGTGGAGTAGGTGTTTTGTGTCTTTTAATTCTGTAATTGCTGCAGAGCAATCAGGCTGTTTAGACTCATGCCACAATCTGAACTGCTTTCTAGTTCTAAATATCTAAACTACCAACTCTCTTTTTCTTAGTTTACTTTTATTACATAATATTTTCTGCTATTAACAAAGAGCAGCAGAATATGCAAAATAGAAAATTGCAAAACGGCAAACACCCTGTAAATCATAAGTCATGTGGATTGCCAAATGATGAAATTTTAAACTAGTTTCTTTTTCTTGGCAGAATTCCAGCTGAAGAGTAACTAATGCTACTATTTTGATAATAAAAACTGTGGAAGAATAATAATTTATCATAAAAGACATTGTTTAGAAGCTGGAGTCAGAAGACTTGATTTAGTGGAAAATCCACATGGTAGAAGACATGGATAAGAACAGGCATGTTTAGTTCTATATATAGTCCAGTGAAATGGATCAAACTGAGACACAAATATAAAGTATGTGTCATACAAATAACCTAACCTTTATCTTTGCTTAAATTAAGGTTGAAGGATTCTTTGAATGGATTGGTGGTTTAATTTTAAAATTTTGATCAGGTCATCGCAGACTTACTTTCACAGACTTTCCTGAAATCTCTGACTCCATAGAAGAGAATTGTGCACAAGAGGTTCAAGACAGGCCTCCTGGAAAGCCATCTCCAGGCGGATCAAAAATTCTTTGCCCGGATGCCAGTGCATCCACCCCATTCAACTTATATTTTAGAGTCTCCATAAAACACTACATGACTTAAGCAGAAAATCAGCTATCACCAGAAATAGAAAAATGTCATTTCTGAAATACCGATTGGCTAGTAGTAGCCAAACTGAAAAGATCTCATGCAGTGTTTCACAGTTCTGGAGTACCCCGCTTCAATAAACATATTGCTAAAAGAAAGCAGCAATATGATGTGTCAGTAACTAGAATAGGATACACTGTAATACATAAATAACTCTCACATAGTAGCCACATATATTATTTTAAAGCAGAAAGAAACTAGGCCCTCAGGTAGTTTTTACCCTACAGAAATAAAAGCTACTGAGGGAAGAGCCATTTTATCCCATGCCCAACACAGTCCATGATGAAGTACCAGATAAAATCTACACCTATGAGGGGCAGGAAAAAGTGCTGGAGGCCAGAAGCATGATCCTGAACTTTATTGCTGTTCCTACCCCTCAATCAGTTACTTCCACGAAGAAATCTAATTCCTGAACTGCTCTCAGATGCAACAGGCACAGAGAGTTGCTGCTATGGACCAGCCCCGAGGTCCCATGGATCGAGCAGCTGCAGGCTTGTCACTCCCCTGCACACCAGCACCCCACCCTGCACAGCTGGGCTTCCCACCACCTCTGGCTCCAGCAGATCTCTGCACCACGCCACCTGATGTGCTGGGGACCACTGTCTTGTAAAAGATGGATGACAAAGGCAAACCCCCCTCATTCTGTCCAAAATTTACTGCTGTTGGGCTGAGGCCCTCCCTGCCCTCCAGAGTGAGAGGGTTCAGTCCCATCTCTCCACTGCCCAGGGCTCCAGTGACCATTGCAGGACTGCCATGGGAGGCTGATGCTTTTCTCCAGCCAGAGCAGGCACTCTGTTCTTGCATCTCATGTAACCTGAAATGGGGATCAGCTGGAGGGAAGAGGAAAGATGAGGAATGCTGCCTCCCCTCACTGGCTCCAGGTCCGTCTCCACAACATGTGCCCTGTGCTATCCAGTGTAAAATACAGGTTTGGCCTTTAGGAAGATGGCCAGGAATGAAGGATTAGAAATTCCCTCTGGCCAAGGAACTGTTCCAGCTGCTACTGTATTGCACATGAAAAGGCACTTTCCTTACTCAAAAGTTATCCATTCTGTTCTGGAAGAAAGCAGAGAGGGATGCAGAGAGGGGGATATATTTCTGTTTTTACAGGAGTTTCTGGCTCCACTTTTTAGTCTTGATAAAATCCTGGTGACACCAGCCCAGTGACTGTAGAAATTAACTGGGTGGTGACTGCACAGATCTGTCTCAGCTTGGTGGTAAGTTTGGACTCCTTTCCTTTTGTTGAATCACCTCTTACTGAAATTGTATCAGACTAGTTGCTGCACACTTCTGCTTTGCAGTCTCAGAGGATCAGAGATTCTAAACAAAATTTGAAAGAACCAACCTCTCTGTCTCTCTATTCCACATGTTTAGTACAAATCTTCTACAGTGACATAAATATTTGTTTGCCATGGGACAGGAGAAAACAGAGTTTCAGCAAAATTCTAAAAAGAAGTCCTCAGCTTTCCTTTTTCTTGCTTGGTTTTGTGTTTGGGTTTTTTTAGATTCCTAATTGATTCTTCTGTATTGTCTATCAATGTATCAACAGCTATTTAGAAATGTCTGCAACTAAATCATGCTATCAAAATTTTCAGATAGTGTCTGAAGATAAAAACACGAGTAGATATGGATTTATCATTTCCAGCATTGCTGTGTGAGATTGGTTTCATTTCTGGCATACGACAAAGAGCCCTAAAATATTTAACAGAATCTTAAGAACTAAGCAACATGGACACAGAAGCTTTTGTTATATGACAGAAATGACTGTAACCTTACTTCAGCTATTCAGAAAATTTAGTACAAGAATATCACTTTTTTTCTTGATATTTTGACCCAGTTGCAAGACAAAATCTTTGTTCTTTTAATTATTTTGTTTGAAGAGAAACTATGCAGGAAGAATAATAAATTGGAAGTTAGCAATATCTGCTAGTTAGTATGCAATGGTATCAGCATAGCAGTGAAAAGAAAGCATGAACTAATTCAGAGAGTCTGAACACTCTAAGTCAGGTGATGAGTAATCTTTGTGCTGTCAATGGAATAAGTATTTTTGTTATGTGTAATTTGTGTCTATATCTTTCTGTAAAACCCATGGGTTTAGAGTAGCAAGTGTTTATATTTTGACAGTCTATTTTTATTAAACTCTTGTTACTAGAGATTGCTATTTTTGTTCGCTATTATTGTCAGAAATGCATTACTATTTTCTCTGAAGTTCTTTATGAATCATTACACTTACAGAGAGTACAGTCATAGTATTTCAGCTCTGACAATTTCTAAATATTCTGCATATCTTTCTCAAATTGTTGAAATGTTCACTTACATTTATTAAAAAATGCTTCAAAGAAAAATGTTTTGCTACACAGTAATCTGTAGGTATGTCAGCTATCAGATGTGACCTTTCAGTGCCTGCTTCATTTAACCCAGCACATCTATCCTGGCTGTGGGATTCAAAACGGTAACAATATCTGCTAAGGATCCGATGAGCAAATATTTGCTTTCAGTCTACAAAATTCAGGAGAGAAGTAAAGGTAAATATGCTACAGGTATGGCAACCTGACTAAATGCATCCAGCTGAGATAATTTATTCTAAAAACTGGAGAGGAAAATAAAACAAAAATTGGTACTGATAAATCAGAATACCAAATGAGGCCCAGTTTCTGAAAACAGAGAAATGGATTTAGGTATAAGGATCCATTTGCAGTGATCTTATTCCTACAAATTAATTGAGACACAGTATAAATGTTGCTTTTACTGCAGACTTGAGAGTTTTTAAGGTTTTAAGGACACAATTGTTTCCACTGACAGAAATTGTTTCTTGGTTTATCTCAGAAACATTTACATTGAAAATTCTGCAGAACCGTAATTAATAAAGAAAAATTAATTTCAAAGTATTTGTGTTTTCCTCCACAGCACAAAAACGTGACATTGAATATCCTTACTCCCTTCAAGGAAGAACACATTATTGGGTTAAGCTCAAGTAAAAAAAAAAAAAAAACTTAAGAACATACTAAAGTTTTATTTGTTTCATAAGGTTAAGTTCCAGATGGTAGAAAAAAATAGCTTTAGCAGTAGGAAAAATACACTGAGCAGTTATCTCTTGCTAGTCAGAATTCAGCATCACCTGGAATATCTGAAAATACTTTGGATTTGCAAGAATATCCACACCAAATAAAATAGAGCACTCCCTGCTCTCTGTAATCCTTCCTCACCAGATACATGCACAATTTGAGGCATGTATAATAGCCACTTCCTAATTATTCTGTAACTCCGTTTCTATTTAGAGCACTCTGAGAGGCTCTGCTCTTTCTATGAGAAATGCATTCAAGCCATATCGTCACATTTACCGAGAGGCACTGCTGCCAAGATCCAGGCATGTAAAGCTCTTCCCTATACAGTCAAGAACATTTTTAGGACTCATATCTCAGCCTGCCTGAGGCTATTGAAAAAGGATATGAGGAAACACAACAGTAGCCAAAGATAAGAGATTGAGTAAAGGTGATAATGGCTGAAACAGGGACTGCTGCTCCAGAAGTCTATGGATGATATTCTAAATCTTAGAGCTTTGGATTGAAAAAAAAAACATTTAGACAGCCAAACATTTTCTGAGAAGCTGGTGATTCAGTCTTAAAAGTACCTCCCACAAGGCACAGGCTAAGGCACAGAGGGATAATACATTTGGGGCACCAAGACACACCCAATACTTGAAAGAATCAAAGGAACTCAGGTGAATAGACTAAACATTTTTTCTGTGGGATGTAAGACCTCTGAGTGAATAAATACTAGGTTTTGTAAGAGTTTTTTAATATGCTCTTTTGGATTAGCCACTTGTCCCAGAAACCTAGAGAAAATATCCTGCCTTGTGTCTAATTCAGTTTCCAGAGCCCAGCACAGGAGCAAGTCAGGGGTCCCCAAATATTCAAGTGCAGCCTGATACAGGATTTAGGTCTAATTCTGCTGTTTTCAGATCAGGTGAAAGGCTGCTTATTTACATAGAATTTTGCAGCCAAAGTAAAGGTCATCACTCTGTGCTATGTAATTAGGAATCCTACAGGTATGGCACAGAGAAGGCAGGGGTTGATGTAGTTAATGTCATGGTTTGTTATTACTAGAAGGAGTAGCACAAACAGAAAAATCACCAAGGGAATTTGCAACAGATGTTTTGTCCAGGAACAGAAGTTATTATGTGCAAGGAATAAACTCAAAGAGAAACTAGACAGATATTAGCTAACAAGGGGTGAGGATGAGGGAAAGAGAATGATGGAGAAAAAAAAATTTAAGCATGAAAATAGAAAGCTTAACAAAATGGAGAAGCAGGCTAAAATAATACATAGCTATATTTTTACACTCATACAGTGTATGTATGAAGTGATGAGCAAAAATCCTACTGGAAATGAAAGATTGCACATAACTCAAGATCACTCATGAAAGATTTTCAAATGGGTTTCAAAGATAGAGACAGCATGACAAGTCCGTGGAGGGCTTGCAAGGAGACCTGAGAGGGCAGAATTGAATCTCTTGCCCATACGGGTGTTTATCATTGTAGGAAAAATGAAAAAGAAATGCAGAAACTGAGTGTGAAATAAGAAAAACATGAACAAGTGAGAAGGAATCCAAAATAAGACTAGAAATAAGTTTCACAAGTAGAGATAGACTAAAATAGGAAAAGAAATATAAGCCCAAATACAGTAATGTGCTAATCTGTTAGTAATAATGTGGAAAAAGAAGAGGAAATATTCTGCAGTGAATGAAGTGTATGCATATAATTATATATGCATATATCATAATAGTTATACAACCACCTCAAAAAAGAAACATTGCTTATTTGATATATTTGGAAAATAATGTCATAGAAGTAGAAACATTTGTAAGTATAGATCATATTTCTCTATTACTTAGGATACTTGAGCAAGATTCATAAAGATTATGTTTACTACATAACAGAGAAACCACAGAATTCCAAGCAAACTGATAAAAACTCATTTCCTTAAAGGAAAACAAAGTAAGAAATACTTTGATTTGAAATTGCTAGTGCTTTCTGCAACAAGATTTTTTGTGCAGGAAGATAAGAATTTAAAAAGGTTGTAATAAGTCACAAGAATTGTCCTGGATTCAGCAGTATCACTTAAAGATCTTCTGTTTCCAGATGCTATAATTTCCCCAGATACTCCAGCAAACTTAGATTATCTCTTTTATTATGTAAAAATTTCCTTCATTTTTTCAAGTTGTAATATAGAAAGACACATTCAATTGTCTCTATGAGTCACCCAAGAGCCCTTTGACTCCTTTGTTTAATAATATCACTTTTTCATCTCATGAACCACACAGAAAAGGCAACATGCAGGCTGCAAAAATGTTTTACATCTATCTGCTTTTAAGACTTACTAGGATTTGTATTTTTTCAGGGCTGTATATATATTTTAGGGAAGTCACAATTTAACAACTCTTTCTAAAAAATGTCCAACAGAAAATAACTTTTCCCCTTTAATTTTGAAGGCTGTTATCTTTTATTTTATTTTCCTCATTTTCAGCACTTCCCAATGGTCAAAATCAAGTTGGACTGAGCATGTTTCTGGCAGTCTTCTGGCTTTGGGGACTGTTTTCTGACAGATGTGAGCAACTTTTGACCTTTTAGCTTTAGAATGCTTCATGATGAGTGATTCAAACATTCTTTTCTAACTTTTCTTATACAAATACATCAAAGTTCCTATTCGATAGCAAGAGTTTTATCTACAATGAAAATAAATCATTTTTTCTATTTATTGCTATTTCAACTCTGCTACACAATTCTTTATAGGGGGAAAAAAGAAAAGATCAGCTATGACCCAGTTGCCAGTAACTACCTATCCACAATACACCTGTACAAAAGCTCTAGCTGTTTCTTACAAAAAGTTTCTAAAAATTTTTACTAAAAGGAATACGAAAAAAAAAAGAACACTTTAGGTAGCTGATCCTGCTCTGCTTTACACCAGAGGCAAAGCTACATAGTTTATGATGCTGGAAGATGAGGGCATATGAGTCCCTCAGATTCTCAGATGACTCAAGCTGAACAGTCTCTTTTACCAATTTGTAGGCACTTTTAGGCTTTATTCAGGCCAGATAGCAGCTTCTTGATGAGGTATCAAGTCTACTGCAATGATTCCTCTGTGGCATTCTCTGTAGGGTCATAGTCAGACTTGGGATAAATCTTTGGCCTTCCTGGAGTACATTTAGAACTCGTCGTGGGCTGGATTTTGCACAGTTTTGTTTAAAACAGCAATAGATTCAAGGCAACACAAAAAGACAGAAGATAGAAAGACTGAATTTACAGTCCTTATCTTTGCACACTCTCTCAAAGGAAACCATATATTGGCCAAAATATTGGGGTTTTTTCCCTTTAATCCATAGCTGTATTCCTTTAAACTAGTTCAGAAGATAAGAACGCTTCAGATTTTTCATTTACAGGCAGTCTTCTCACATAGTGCTTCATCTTGCAGTTCACCAGGGATCCTCCATTCGCAGAAGCATCATCCTGTGGCCTGTGCACCAGCTAAGTGCTGACACAGAGACAGTGCTCATTCCTCATCAGCTACTGGGAATCTGTTTGATTCCTTATCAAGACTTGGACAAACAAGAATTTTCCTCAATGATTTTTCATTAATGATAGTCCCTAGGAACTATTAAAATTGTAGAGAAGCGGACTACATCAGGAGTGTAGGAGAAAACACTGAGATTCCCATACATGTCCTTTTATTGCTTCAGTGTAAGCTCATGAAAGGAGATATGGGATAAAGGGGATGCTGATACACAGCAAGTCTTTAGAATCTTTCACCTTCTGTAATGTTATATCTAGTTTTTTAATGAATATCCACACATAATCTATGACACGAAAGCTTTTACATTTTGAAACAGAACAGAGAACTGACATGAAGAAACTGGCAGCTATGGCCCAAAATTATTCTCATTGTATTAATTGTTAAAATCAGAGTGTTATATTCATGAGGTTTATAGGTCAGAATATTTAATCTATTTTACTTTTCTGACATATCCAGTAAAACCAGCTCCTGCTGGATGGTGAATGACATTTATAAAGCAGGAGCAGAATGTGCTGCACATCATACCTCCATAAACAAAGGTTACGTTAGAGGACAGCTCAGGGGAGTCAAGTAGTTCAACTTCCTACTCGAAACAGGGCTAACTTCGAGGCAAAATCAGACCTTTTCTACAGGTTCCATGCAGGTCCTTTGCCTACACACAGTTGGTAGA
>VZTN01030915.1:1927-12042 GCA_013400515.1 Erpornis zantholeuca
CTATCACCCTGTGTTTAATAATAATCACAAGGTATCATTGTTTGGTATTCCTCACCCTGTGTTCACACTGAATGCAATATAATAGCTTTGGTTTTCATAACTCCAGTGGAGTTGCTACACTACTTGAAGATCTGTTGTCATGATAATAACAGTTAAGTGGATGTTTATGATCCACATTACCTACAATTTTGGCATATTGAAATGACTATTTTTAATAAAAAAAAGTTAGTTCAAGGTATGGGCAAGGACAGCATACAGGTAACTGCATTGTGGTTGTAATGGCCGGATCAACTTTACAAGAAAGGACAAAAAGGCTTTTAACATGAGCCTGAAAATTTTTTCAGAACTA
This sequence comes from Erpornis zantholeuca, assembly GCA_013400515.1. Classification (NCBI taxonomy): domain Eukaryota; kingdom Metazoa; phylum Chordata; class Aves; order Passeriformes; family Timaliidae; genus Erpornis; species Erpornis zantholeuca. Next base: position 2,277 of record VZTN01030915.1, read on the forward strand.
TTTCAGTGTTACCATAGGTTAGACATGAGTTGAGAGCCTGCCAATAAGGACTTCAGTGCAGAGATTCCTACAGTGATCATGCCTGTGGCTTGTAGGATGTCCTTTATATCCAGTGAATTGGGTCCTCTTGTTACAAGCAAACTTCCATGCAGTGCTTTCTTTAGGGCAGTTTTCCTCTGCTCCACGAGGGTGCTAAAACTCATATCTTTGACACAGCTGAAGGAACCAGTTCCACACTATTCTTACTGTGTTAGTCACCTGATACCATTTCTTCAGGAGCCTTACAGCTTGCTGCTTTTCTTCGTCCTCCCCACAACCCACAGGAGACATCCATGCAAACTCCACCAAGCACCATGTATCTAAGGAGGGACTGAAAAGGGAGAAATTTGGAAGCAAAAAGCTGGTTTGTGACAACTGTCTCTTTTGCTCAATAAAAACCTGTCACGGAAGGCTAGTAGTTTGTGGGCCTNAGCCTGCAACGGAAGGCTAGTGGTTTGTGGGCCTGAACCTCTCCCCACAAGGGGGCACGTCATGTGCAGGAAGAACAAAACCTGAAAGGAAATGCCAAGTGTAAACTGCCAGCCTCTGTTCCTCCAACCCCCGAGTGTTTCATTACCTTAATTAAGCAATAATAATACAGCCTATTTAAAACAATGGTACTTTCTCAAGCTTTTCTTTCCCAAGATTTTTCCTTGACTTTGTTTTTCCTCCAGGGAAGAAGTCTATAGTGTAAATTGTATAGCTGGTTTAGAATTTAAACAGACACATGAGAAAATGGCTACTAGAAAGCAAGAAAAATTAAAACATTTTCTTAATTAGACCGTTCCGTTGAGTTTTTTTCCTTGAAAATGTTTTTAAGTGCTGTAAAATCTTTACACATTAAAATCATGTGGTTCCATGGGGCAAGTTTTTAAAGCACATCATATTTTTGCTGTCTCACTTTGTACCTAAAAGGATACAATACAGTCTGGATTTAAAGGGCAGAATGAAATGTAATTAGACGGCCCTGCTTCTATTGCTGAGTAGCCTGTGACCCATCCCAGCCAGAACAGTCAAACTTAGGTCTCTACACAAGCACTGCTTTCATGAGGGAAGCAGTCTGAGTGCAAGCCAAGCATTTTTATACATGTGCTCGCACTGGCAAGGCATTTGGCACATTTAAATGTGTTTTCCCAGCTGACATAGGACTGAAGTCATGTAAAAAGTCCAAAATCGTAGGGAGAGCCAGCTGGTGGCCGAACAAGGGTAGTGAGGTGTACAGGTGTGTGGTACCATAGTAGTGCACCACACTGTCCTAAACTGCCATCTCTTGGTCCCATTTCTTCTGGTATTGCCAGCAAGAAACCTATTGACTGTTGAAGCAGGGTTCTTGGAGAGAGGAAAATGTAGGAATTGCCATCCCTATGGATCATACTAGTTTGATGCAGAAGGTGCATATATGAACCTTTCCTGTTTTGATTATTCCTAGGATGTTTGTATCACATTATATGACCATTACCTCATTTTGCCGGGGCTGCCTACACAAATAGTCTTAAATGATGATTACATTTTTCATTTGAAAACATGGGCCTTCTTGTACCTCTGACAGGAAAACACTCCTCAGGAATCTGTACATCTTTTCTGTTTCTCCTTTGCCTTTGTTTTCAGGAGAATTATATTCAGCCTTTGGAAACATGGATGTGATCTAGACCATATTTCTGAAGTGCAAATTTTTTTTTCTTCTGGAAAGTATATGTGGATGTGCATTTGGAAGTCCTCAGAAATGTATCTTTCATAATCATTACTGGGTGCATATTGATTAGCTAAACTCTTTGATGCTCAGTTCTTCTAACAGGACTTTTATGGTTTGTCCAAAGAGCCTGACTGTGCTTCTAAAATTAGTGCAAGTATTGTCACTGAATTCATGAGAACAGTAGTGGGAGACAGTGGGAGCCTGTTGACAACAGTAGAGGTTCCTGTTTCCTGATCCCTGGGAGGCACTCATTTGCAACTGGACAGTTCTTTCAAAATACACACTGAAAAGGCAGGAATGGCCAGTTCAAAATTATTTATCGATTTTATAAGAAATCATTGTTTTCTCTGGGAGGAACTCCCTCTCCAATATATTTTCTGTTGAGTTCAATTGAGAAATATGACCATTATGTTCCTTCTCCTATTCTAGCAGTTCCCATTTCTTCTTAACTCTCAGCCCTTCAGGCATTCATGTGAAATACAAGACCCTGTAGTTCCAGGTCACCTGCTGGAAAGGCTTCAACTATCATTGTGTTCTCTGAAGAATGAGCTACAAGTACTCATGCTGAGAGAATATTCTAGACATGTCTATTGGCAACAGTTGTCTGTATTTTAAAGATCTATTTAAATACTTTTATTGGAGCAGAAGTCCAAGTATCTGTCCTCCCAGACATCTCCCAGGTAGTTGTCCTGTCCAGCAGGCTTGAGAGTAATTTTTCTTTGTAGTTTAGAATTAAGTTATTATTAAAAAATAAAAAAACCAACCAAACAAACAAACAAAAAGACAACAAAAAACATAACAAAAAACAAACAAACAAAAAAAACACCAAAAAAACCCAACAAAACAGATCAGAAACACACATTAAAAAAGAAAAAAATCCAGGAGTGACTGAGAAAAGTTAAGTTTCAGAAAACTCCACACCCTGCTGGTTAGCACATGCTAAGGGAGAGGCAGACCTCACAGAAACCCCACTGATTCATATCCCTGCTCCAGACCAAAGACCAAGTAGGAACTGGGGTCTCCTCCTTTCCCACTGGACTCTGAATGCTGTGACTTCAAGTTTTCTACTGATAAAGAGCACATTAAACCCTGCCCTGCCATGTTCACAGCAGAGATGGACAGCAAGTTGAAGGTAAAAAGGGCTGGTACTGATGGAATATTTGATGTGAATCTAGTCCTGCTCTGATCACAAGGCTCAGACTATGTAGACTTTTTGCTTTGGAATGCAATTCCAAGTATTTTATGTACTTGTATTATCATCAGTATTATCTCAGGAAGTTGTAAAGGTGGGGACTGATCTAATTGAAATGCTGTTTCACTGTATTTTTCAAGCCAATGGTCAAATCGGTGCTCCTGTGTCACTTGCTTCATACATGCAGAACATTCCCAGAAACTAAAAGACAGGAGTTGTTACTTTGTTTTAACCAAAAAAAATTGCAGGTGGATACATTCCATGTGAAGCACTCTCCTTTTGCAGAGAACAAAACAAGCCCGCACAGTTGCAGAGAATACAGTTGTGTCTGTTGCTGGGATGGCGTTTTTACTGTGGCTACTTAGTGACTCACTTCATGTAGGTAGAATTTTTTCTGAATGTTGCCTAAATATAACAGTATTGGACAAGGTATATTAGAAACATCTGTTGTTTGAGCCAGGCTCAGAAGTTGTGTGTGTGTGGCATAATTCCCCCAAGTTTCACTTAGCATTGGACAGGGAATTTGAGGTGTGTCCTTAAACTGCAAAGATACTCTGGTTTGATCCACCCATTAGATGAGAATGGCAAAACTCCCACCGACTTCAAACCCAGCCTTTGTTGTGATTATCAAATGCTGACTAGTTAGCAGCTCTGGAAATGGTTCTATTGGGTATGGCTGAACTCTGGCAGAGAAAAGGAAGATCTAAAAACATTCTGGAGTGAAAATCAAAATGTTTTGGTCTTTTCAGTAGAAATATCAAACTAGGCACAACTGTTGCAAAGGGACTATTTCTTTTCTTTCTGCATTCTTACTGTGTTATCCCCAGTGTTTTGGGAAAGTGCAAGATTAGGCTAATTCTGTTTTTCCACCAGGACTCTAATCTATTTATAGGTTACAAGGCCAGAAGAGACTATCTTGCTTGACCTATCTATGACCATCTTGCTTGACCTCTCAGTAACAGAAACTGTAGGACTTCCCTTACTTAATTTGTGTTTGAAGTAGAAGTCCTCTTTAGGGACAACAAGAGGTTGCATGTTCTGGGAAATCCCACTGCAGCCCTTGGCAGATTATTCCAGTGACTATTACCTGTTGGAAAAATGGTTTTGGTGTACACAATCAGAATGAGTTTAGCTTTGTCTCCCAGCCACTAGATCTAATATTCACTAAGTGCTTTAATGAAGCATGAGTTCCTGTCATGCCCAGTCTCCTGGACTATAACAGTTTCTTAAACATTGATCACTTGCAGTCTTTTTGCCCACCTTCTTGTTCTTTTTTCTGCTCTTCCAAAGGCTTTCTGTAGTTACCTAATAGCCACTGTAAATTGTGAACACCAGCACTGGGCCAAGGAAAGCTACAGTAAAAGTGTTAATTGCAAATGTATTTTGTTGCCCCAGTTTTTATGCCCCCAGCCATGCCCACAGAGGGCATTCCCATGTTATCAAACACATGCTTGAACCTGTGCTCATGTTCAGTTCACTCCCCATCCACATAGCTCAGACTTGTCAAAGTAAGGTGACATCGTTCTCTGCTCCAAACCTGTGGAAATTCACTGATGTGACAGTGGGAGCTCAAGATTAGGTAACAACTCAGTATGATCTCCAGATCTTGTTAAAGTAATGACTTCCCAGGAGGGAGCTGTGTATCATACATAGTTCTACAGTCTTTGTTCCTAGATGTATCATTTTATGAGAGCTATATTAAAACAGATATTGTTGGCTAAAGCCCAGCTTACTCAGATTATTCAGTGATAGTGACTTGTATTCAGAATTTACCATTCTCCCAATCTGTGTGTTATCTGAAAAGCTGAGCAGTGATGTTTAATTAATTTAATTTAATTTAATAGTGATGTTACATCCTCTTTTAGGTCTCTGAAAATTTTTTAAATTGCTAAAGCCTAATCCATGCTTAAATCTTTAGGTAAATATGTCCTGCATGAAAATTACATATTAAAAGGACATTTTGAGATCAATTAGTCAACACCTAATCCTTTTAAAGCATAATGTGCTAATTCTACACAAGCATCCTTCATGGAAATACCAGGTTTTACCAATCCAAATGTTCTATGGAAATGTTAAGTATTATTACATTATGACATTGCTCCCTTTACTCACTAAACTTGTAAATTTATCTAAAATACATTTTCCACCAACTTCTGTTAAGTGGCATTGGTGATGCTACTTTCACTTTTATTATCAGCTTTTCCATCCCTGTGTCTGGAATCTGAGTAAGGTTGACAGCTCTGTAACAGCCAGGCTGCTCTCTCTTTACAAACCAACCAAATCAATGAAAACCCACACATGATAATTCATCCAGTGGTCCGAAACCTCCACTGCATCTCCGGACCAACTGACTGGGAAATAGTATTAAAAACTGTCGGATGAAAGTTTATCCAGAGCTGCTGATTTTAAGTTCTTTAACTAGAGCTGCTCTTATTTTACATTCTCAGGCTTGCATTGGTACAGGAAGTATTTTATTACCAATCTGGAACATGGCTTTATCGTCTGTTTTTCACCCCAAAACAGAAAAGAAATATTTACTGAACATCAGTGTTTCTTTTGCACTCGACTAGTCAAATTTTTCACATAGCAGTAGAAGAGCAACCATTCATTTGTTTCGAATTTATATTAAAATTAGACAAATCTTTGTCACTCAGCATTGCTGACTGCAGATCTATCTTTTACATTTTTTTTACCAGCTTTATGCTTCTGATTTGGAACAATTACTGACAATTTTAGCACTTCTTTCCTGCTTATTAAATTAATTTAAATTAATTTTAAATGCCTTTGGTCATTAAATTATTCGTATTCTTGTCAGTGCTTCAACCAAGATTGCTGTGCAACCTTTCTCTCTTCTTTTTTTTGAGGAATTTTCTTGAACAATACAGAGATATCATTTCCAAAGGTTCATGATTCAGTTTCTCACTCCTTCCAGCTTTTTGAATTTTTCCCCTAAACCACCAAGTATTTATATCAGCATTTTGGCCCTTACCTTGATCATCAATAACAGATGACTCTCTTGTATCCCAGCCAGCTCCGCTTTGGGGGTTTCACAATTAATTCTCCTTTGCCGGTGTGGATGAGGGCAAACAGATTTCTCTGGCTTGTCTGCTTATTATTACTGCTCCCCTTAGGAAGCTTGAGGTCAATTTAATATCAGCAAGAGAAGGCTTTTAGCATATTTTGCACAGATAGAAATCACATACAGTGTCACATGTCTCCCCACACCACCAAGCAGAAAGGGAATTTAGTAGCTAGCCATTCTGTTTTCACACCTGGTGGTCTGTGGACAATATGTGCTACGGCATGATCTTGTTTTTATGCCAACAAAAGAACAAGACATTTTCTTCCCAGCCCAACTGTGCCGGCAGTGGGGACAGAGCCAGAAACCAACACACCACCTTATGCCCACTGAAAACCACCAACACAGCCAATCTGGTGATTGTGCCCTTCATATAAGTATCCTTAATTTGGCTTGGGTAAAATCAAGCAGACCTGTTTCAGCTCCTGGCTGGAGTCAAAGGTGGCTGCTCTGGCCTGGCTAAGCAGGGACAGCTCCCCACAGCCTCTGGCACTGCCCATCACCACATGTGCAAATGATTTCTGCATAGCTGCCAGCAGCTGGAAAAGGCATAATCCCATTTTCACAGGCCATGAATCTTTTTCCTGTCTGACCTTCCTGCCATGCCTGTCTTCAACATTTCAGCCACACAGCTGCAGCAGCCCAGCAGCTACCTGGGATTTGTGTGTGGGTGGGATCTGTCTGCACTCCCCCCTTGCCTATCACGTCGGCAGCTGGTGCTAGAGATCAGCAATTAAAGGTTACTCTCTCTTTGTATCCTTCGGTGTCTAACTTAATTTAGATCTCAACATTATGGTTGTGGGCTAAATGGGTACTTGTCTGCTCTCTCCTTCTCCCATCCCTTCTGTTACTAGTTTCCCACTCTCCAGGGAGACCAACTTTAATGGCAAGGATTTTATCCACCGCTAGCCAGATGCCTCAGAGACCAGCTCCACTGAAGTATTTTAATGAAAAATATGTTCCTGATGAAATTTGGATGGCATGTTAACAAAGACAGATCTTAGTCCTTAGCATCACAGCAGGTGAATTATGTGCAAACATAATCCACTGTGCTTCAAGGGGTTTAATCAAGGCTACTCCCGTCTATTTATCCTCTGCTCATCCTCCTGTTATCTGGGGTCTTTACAATTTCTACCAATTACAATATAATCATAGGGATGGCTTGTGATTTCTAATCACCATTTCTTGGACCCTGTCCCATTTTGGAAGTGTTGACACAAAGGCAATATGGGTCTGAAAGAAGGCATTGAGGGGGAGTGCAGTGACCTGAGCTGCTGTCTTGGCTTTGTTTCTGGCTTTGCAGATTGAGCATAATCTCAGCAAGTCAGTTTACTCTGGCAGAAAAAAAATAAGACAAAGCCTTTTTCATCAGGATTGGGAAACAAAAGATCAAAGATCACTCATAACTCATAAAATACTGCAGGGCCATTGGATCAAAGGCACTGTAATAAGTGCAAAATACTGTGATACAAGTAAAACATCTGGCCATGTGGTCCAGACTCTTTCCTCCTGCATGGATTTCTTTCCTTTCTCCTCTGCATTACAACAGAGGAAAGAGATTTTTTTCCTAGTGATTAAATCTTCAAAAGATTGTGCTCATAGTGGAAAAAAGCCTGGCAGTAGATTCACCAATGTACGATTTTTCAGATGTTAAATACAGCCAGCAAGGGAGACTGGAGTTTCGGTCTTGGACTTGAGCAGGCGTTTCAGAGCAGGGAATCATTCACCTCATTCTTTTGCTTCTCTGAGCTTCTCTGTCATCTGGAATCTACTTACAGTATGGTTTTCTTTATTACCATGTGTGATTTATTTCCTACTTCATTCAAACCAGACCCAGTGCCACAGTGCATTCACTTGTGCCAGCTGGTACCTTACATGATCAATGGGAATGAGGCTCCTGGCAGGACTGCGTACCTCTGCACTTTAGCACTTCTACAGTGGCACTGCCTGAAGCTGAATTCTTGCTGCCAGAGTCACACAGACCAGGACCAGACATGGACACAGGAAGCTCCTCAGCATTCGAAGGAGGGGCTGCCCAATCTTACCACAAGATATGTAACAGGTCACATAGCCACAAGTGGCTGGTGGCAAAATGCAGTGTCCTTCACTTATTAGACTGGATACATGCATGTGTGTATCCTCCAAAACATCAAACAAAATCTACAATAAAAGGCGAGTTAAAAAACTCGGACTGTACACACTTCTATTAAAACAATATTTAGAATTTGGATTGTTCAAAATAAAATATTTAAAAACAGCCCAGAAAATGGGCATGATAATTGCCCACTGATGACACAGGATAGTTCCCTTTTTGCTGTCCAGAATACAGTCTGAGTTCCTCAGCAAGGGTTTATCTTTCTCTCCCCAAGGTTTTTGTCAGTGCTCCAGACGGCAGTGTGAAGCATTAACCACCGCAGACCGCAGCTAGCATACAGAAAAGGGGTCTAGCAGCAGGTTGATCAGAGTCCACTGACAGCGGTGGGAAACAGCCCTAAGCAGCTGTTTGGTCTCAGCGTTCACGTGGGGCAGAGATTCCAGTGTTGCGTGGAAATTGTATTTTCTCAGTCATATAGATGACACAAGTTAACTTGGAGGGACCGTTTAGTCTTTAGGGACCTTTAGCCTTTAATTCTGAACACCAAAAGTTGACAGTCCCTTCCTCTTGGGCCTTTATGTCACACGTGGGAATGACGTTTACTTATCATAAACGAATAAGGGAAAGCAGGAAAATTCATTACATGAAACACTGTCTGATGTAAACACTCCTTGAAATCCTTTCCCATCTTTGTGGGCATGTAGGTATCCATTGGTCTGTATTTAAATCACAGAATTCATGTCATGCAAATAAATTTAACCACAGTTTGAGATAAATGAGTTTGCTGCATAAAAATGGATGGAGAAGGTGTTTCTTGAAGAAGCCTCACACGAGGATCGTTTCATCATGTAACAACAGTCCCTGAACATAATCCATAAAACCTGGACATGAGAAATACCCACCTATATGTGACCTTTGGCTGCAGATGGGCACATTAAGGAGCTGGCGCTGCTCTTCGCTGTTTGATGCTACGTCTCCTCTGCTGCAAACTGACTCGCTGCCTCTGGAGAGCAGCCTCCTGCCTGCCCGCAGCTCTCTTTACAAGTCATCAACCAGCCTGGCTCCAACGTGTCAGCCCGTGCCTGGGCAGGTTGCCCTTACCAATGCCCAGCGGGAGGGGAGTGATTTTCACGGAGTATGCTGACTTGGAAGGGACCCACAAGGATAGGTGACTCCAGCTCCTGGCCCTGCACAAGAGTCACACCGAGTGCCTCAGAGCATTGTCCAAACGTTTCTTGAACTCTGTCAGGTTTACTGCTGTGACCACTTCCCTGGGGAGCCTGTTCCAGTGCCCAAACACCCTCTGGATGAAGAACGTTTTCCTGATATCCAACCTAAACCTCCCCTGACACAACCTCAGGCCATTCCCGCGTAGTCCTGTCAGTGGTCACCACAGAGAAGAGATCAGTGCCTGTCCCTCCGCTTCCCACCGTGAGTAAGCTGTAGACTGCAATGAGGTCTCCTCTCAGCCTCCTCCAGCTGAACAGACCAAGTGACCTCAGCCGCTCCCCGTACGGCTGCCATACGAACCGTGAGGGGAGCTGCGGGGCTGCCCCAGGGCCCTCACCGGGACCGGCCCCCGGCCCAGCCCAGAGGCGCACACGGGTCGGGCGCGTCCCTCCCGGCTCTCCTCTCCTCAGGGCCGCCGCAGCCCGGCAGGCGGGCGTG
>VZTN01030915.1:12197-60689 GCA_013400515.1 Erpornis zantholeuca
CCGTCGGCGCGGAGCCGGCGGGCACGGGCGGAGAGAGCCGTCGGTCGGAGCGAGCGGTGCCGCGGGACCGCGCCGTGATCGCCGTGACGCGCGGTCCAGGAGCTGATTTAAAACACCCGTGTGACGGCAGGTCTCGGGTTTGCCCCTGCCCAGATGTTCCCCGTGGTCGCCTCTGCCCCGGAGGCGGTGGCCGTCCCGCCCGGAGCCCCGCTGCTCCAGCGCTCCCGGAGTGCCGGGACCATCGGTGCGGGGAGCGACTGACCGGGATCATCACCCGAATCCGTGATAGCTAGGAATGATTTCACTGTTTTTTTGTGTGCTTGGTGATTTCTTCTTGATATCAGTCGCTAGACTAGTCGAAACCGTGTGAGTACACTTTAAACCCAGGGTAAAGCATAGGAGAAAGCTTCTCAATTCTTTTTTTTATACTGATACTTCATGGTATTTCAGACCTGCTTCTCTAACAAACTTCTGATTGTATCAGCTGTGCCATGTATGTTCTCCATACTATGCTCTTTATTATAAACTACACCAAAAGGGGAATTCCAGGAACAGTGGACAGTATGGATATTTTTGAAAAAAACTCTGAAGGGGGAAGGAAAGAATGGATGACTGCATTCCTTCCCTTATGCCGTAAAGTCTCATCTAATATATTTAATTCTTTTCACTCTTTATTTATTATTGCTCGAACACTTTCCCGAATCTCCCTATGCTTAATAAACTTATTTTCACTGTACATTTTCCAAAGTAAATATCCGTATACTCTGTCTACTGTAAGCCTTTCGTTTTCAAGGGACAGATGTTGATGGCCAGCTTGCTCTTGAATTGCTATGTTAATATCAAAAGGAGCTGAGAAATTACAGGATTTTGTGAGATCTGACCCCAAATATTAATGAAAAGAGGCTTTACCAGCTAACTATTGTTTTTTTCTTGCACACGGAGGATCTGGTGCTGTCAATTTTAGCCTAGTGAATTTAGATGCATAATTTTAATAAAGTCATTATCTGATAACAATGTAAAATTGTTGGATGTGTAAATAAGAATGAAATGTGCCTTTGAGGCTGTCAGCTCCAGCCCCCTGCTGTGGCAGACATCACATAGGCTCTTTCCTGGCTAAACTCAGTATCTTCCAAGAAGTGGCATATTTTTGGCCCTGACCACTCTGGCTGGTCAGCAGTGATTAGATTTTGATAAAATGCGATGCATACCTGAGGTGTTCTCTCTTTAATGTCAAAGTGGAGAGATTATAAGGGAGGTTCTGAAATTCCCAGCAGGTGGTAACACTTCAATAGCTGCCTAATCCCATTGCAATAGCTGCCTAATCCCATTGCAATTGCAATAATGATAGTTGAAAATAATTAATCTCCTTTCCAACATACAGATAAAATACCTTAAATTTGAGGAAATGTTGCAGATATGCATTTCTTTTTGCTGTTAGTACTGCTTATGAAATGTAGGGAGGATTTAGTGACTTTCAGGCATTTCTGTCTGCATCCTAGTCAGCCTCTCATGCATAGCCAGAATTGTGCAGATTCTGGGTTACAAATACAACTTCAAAATGTTTACTAGTGAACAGATACAAAGGATATTTTTTTGGTCTCTGATTCTGTCAACATTTTGCTTTAAATTCCAATAAATTTCCAGACCCTGGCTGGTTGCTGGGCCCATCAGAATGCCTGGGGTAGGTGCTGCTGCCTGGAGCAGTGCTTGGGGCAGGGGCACATTGGTTCCAAGAGGATTGCTCCTCAACCTGACAGCGTCCCACCCCCACACACACTTACTCCTTCCTCAAGCCCTTCTCTCCCACCTTGCTCTCATGTGTGCCCTAAGTCATGGCGGGTTCTGTGCCATGGCTGGGTCCACCTTCACCAGGAGCTGTGGGGCTGGGGGGACGAGGAGAGAGGAGGGCTCTGCTCAGAGGAGAGATGAGCAAGAACAGGCCTGTAACTGAAGGAGGATGGAGCTAGGGCAGGGGAGGGCTCAGCTCTTGGTGGGGATTTGCAAAGAGGAGGAGGACTGAGGGTACTTGTGGGGAGGTGAAATACAGCATCTCTCAGTGGTACTTCCTTTGGCATGAATGAGGCTCCAGAGCACAGAAGTTTTGAGTGCCATGGGTTTGTGTTCTTATTAAACTCAGTGCTTGGTCATGAAGCGTCTGATTAATTCCTGATGGCCCTTTCTTAACTACAAGGCTTATTTGCCTCTAATCTCCCTTACGAAGGGGAGGAGGCACTGAATGCTGTGCTGTTGCAGTTGGTGAAGGTGGTAACTGCTAAATCAGCAGGTGACAGCTCTCAGAAGAGGTGGCTGGTGTCTGAAATGTCATGTCTGTGCTGCAGCCTTGGATACTGCTGCAAAAAGTACTGGGAATCATAAATTCAGCTGGCATGGAGTTTTTTGTTGGTTAGTTTGGTTTATTTTAGGGGTTTTTTTTGTAAAACCAAAATGATCCCAATATACTTTATGGTTTTAATGGTATAGGGAAAAAGGGACATTTTTTGAATAGATTAATATATGTGATTCTAATAGTCATAGAATTCTAATCATAGCCTATTCTGTTACTTATTTGCAAAAAATATTGTAAGTACAATTTCAGATTTCATGTTCAGCTCTTATGCGGTTCATGACACTGTGGTACCTGCAAACCACACAGCTGATGAGGATTTATTCTTGTAGCCCCCATACCAGATAGTGAGGTACTATCTCCAGGAGGGAGGTATGCCACAGGGAAACAAAGAGATGTGACCAAGATCGCACAGGAAATGTGCTGCAGAGCAGGGACTTGAAGTTTTCTGTGTCATTTGCATTGCACACAAGCCTCTTGGTCTTCACTTCCAAAGCCCTTTATGGCTTATGCCCTCCTCATCTGTCATTTCAAATTCCCTTTGGAGAGGAAGTATTCCACTTCCAATCAGCCCATTACACTGTCTCTTGGAAGAAGAAAGCATCTTTTTATGTTGCTGTGCTTCTGCTGCATTTTGCACAAGAGAGCCTCAGTTCATGCTTGTCCATGAGAGCAATAAATTAAAAAAGTCAATTATTTGAAGTCTGATAGCCTTCTCCGTTCCATCATTTTTCCTCTCATTAAGTTAATGAACTTGAGGTAGAAGATCTGAATAGAGTAGAAACCATTTAATTGTACTGTCTGCTTCAAAAAGCAAAACTTTATATGAGTATAAAAAGTGGAAAAATAACTGAGCAAGGGGCAGATATATGGAGAGTTTGGAAGAAGACCTAAAAATGAGAAGAAATGTAGAAAGAAATTGGCTTAGAGAAGACAGAGAGGAGAGGGGAAAATTCTGAACTGAGCTTAGAGGTCAGTGTAAGACCTGCTCAAAACTGAGATGAGGCAAAAGGAAGGAAAAGTGAAGGGGAGAGGAACAAACCTGTGCAGAACGAGAGGGTTATGGGGGTACTACTACACTAGAAATGGGCCAGCAATCCTTGCATTTAGAGGTGCTATTGGAATTCAGCTAGCAAAGGTACAAAAGCTCAGGGAGGCTTCATGAAGCACTTTAATTAGAGCTTTGTTCAAAGGTAGGGCTGTACTGCAGCTACTGGAGTAGCTGTATGTGTGTGAGGTGGGAGGGCTCCTGCTGCAATCCGGTTGCTGCAGAGGCGTGCAGAGGGTGAAATAGCCCCGGGCTAGGCTTCCAGAGGTACCTGATCTCACTAACTGGAAGTTAGTTTTGGTACAGTTTCAAATACTCCAGTTCTAGCCTGGGTGTTACCCGCACTGCACTCCGGAATCTTTTCCCAAGTGAGCCAAGATAACACAGAAGGAAGGGTGAGAGGGAAGGAGGTTTTGCTGTGACTAATGATCAGTGTTACCAAACACCCAAGGGATCTGGTGCTGGGCTCCATCCACGGGCTTGGTTAGAAAGAGTCTCTGTCCTGAAAAGTCTTTACTGTAAATACAGAGCGTGAAAGATGGGGTGGAAAGGAGGGGAGCAGATTAATGCTGCAGTTTGCTGACATTATGTCTGGCAGTGGCAGGAATAGGAACAGAAGTCAGGTCTGGTCCCTGTGCCTCCCGCTGGCTCCCTGTCTCGTGAACCACGCTGCTTTTTCCTCGGTTGGGCTGATGTGCAAATTAAGATGTAAGACACCTACCTCAAGAGTGCTCTCCTACACAGGCTTTTTTCTTTTTTCCTGAGGTTTATTCTCCCTTCTGTAGCTTCATTTCCTCTGTGCAGTGTGTCGCTCATTAGACTGAGATTAGGATTATTTGAATTTCATCTCTCAGTGTGTGACTTTCTGAAAGAAGTATTTGTAAAAGCCATTTGAAAATCTGCAGCTAAGAAAGCTAGGAATTGAAAGAACCCATTAAAGTCATCCAGCCCAATCACGGTAGTGGCCCACAAAGCAATTTTCCCCCACTTTATTTCAGGGCAGTTTACAGCAATGCTACACATCATCTGTTTTCTTTGAGCAGTTAATATTAGAGGCCAAGACACACAATTATTCACAATTCAATTTTTTGAATTATCACAATTATTTTTCTTAAAACAGAACCTGCTTTTTCTTCTTCGGACTGCTTTGATTCTTTGTTTCGATTAACTGATTGGTGATCAATAACGACACAGGCAAGGAACGATGTTCCTGCTGCGATGCTGGGCCTGCTGCCGGCAGCCGGGGGAGTAAGGGAGCGGCTGTCCCTGGAGGCAGGCTGGCTCCCCACCGCCCTCCCTTAGCAGCCGCCCCTCTCCTGAGGCACAAGGTTTGTCTTCCTGTAATTTACAGCGTATCAAGTGAAATTGAGGGTGGTGGCGGTATCACTGTCCCTATCTAATGCTTTCTGGAGCCCTGTCAAGTTCCTGAGCCAGATGATGATTATTGCTTTCAGATATGTGTAGCTATTATTGTAATGGGCTTTTACTGAGCCGGGCTGTGCTGCTAGTCTTTTCTTAGAAATTATTCTCTCCAGCCACTTGGCACAGAGAGCAGTTCAAAAAGCTTTCAAGTAACACGTCTGCTGCCTCTTTTCAACAAGCCAAGCAGTGTAATTGAAATATCTCATTTGTGATTCCTAAAGACATACATGATCTTTGCCATACTTGGTTTCTATGTTTTGGCATTATGCTCCACAGTTTTGCTCATACCTGACTTCTGCCTGCTCCACTGCCAGATTTCTCTCATAAAATTAGGATGTAAACTTAAAGGATCACCACCTTTCTTGCATGTTTGTGTGATGGTGAGCACAGTGACACTGACCTGCAGGTGCTCCTGTGAAACAAGGAAGAGCAATTCTTGTATTTTGAAATGGCCTCAGAGTAGAATTTCTCTTTTTAGATTTCCCCCTACTTATGTTTCTGAAGGAAACTGTTTGGTTTTGCTGCTATCATTGTGCTTCCAACCTATTTTATCTAATTGTTACAAGACTCATAAAGACTAGTTTAAACCACATGGACGTAAAACTGGAAAACTTGCCAAAAGAAGTCTATTTCTATTGGCATAGCCGAGGCTGTAGTGAATGTAAACTTAAAAAATTATGGAGGAAAAAGAGGAAATTAGCACATTCTCCATCTAATCAGTCTGAATGGCATAAAAGGCAGTTATAGATCTTTTATAAATCTGGTAAGATCACTAAGTCTATTACTAGACCTGAATAACAGAGGAGTTCGATGACCAAAAAGTAGTTTGCTGCTGAGCTGCTTTCATACTTGAAAGCAGCTGACTAATTATATGAATTGTAGCAGCAATAAATCTCCAATATCAGTATAAGCTGAGCTCAGAGTTATATTTTGTATAAAATACTAATTCTTTTGCTATTGTGAGCCTTGGTCGTAATATAAGACATGCACAGCAGCAGCTCCTGCAGTGCAAAGATAAAATTATTGTTATCTGTCTTTGTTGCTCTGGCTAAGGAGCTGCATTTCAGGATGGAAAATTATTGTAGGGTGAATTGTAGTTGTGCTTATCCAGATGCATTGATGCAGTGTTAGTACTTGTTAAGTAAATGGGAGAGAAATCCTAATAAATAGTTGATTATCATTTTTGTTAACTTATTAATGGGATGTCTTTCTTCTTATATTTTATGAAGCAAAGTTGACACAGCTGTAATTTTTTAACTTTTAGGTGTTCTTGGAAAACGTGCCAGCACTTTGGAGCTGAAAAAGGACATGAGGAGTAAAAGGACCTGGGATCTCACTGGTCAGAATGAAACAGATGTTGAAAGATTTTTCAAATCTATTGTTAGTAGTGCTCTGTGACTATGGTGAGTATTAGAGCTGTCAAGGGAAAAGTGTGATGTGCATTCACAAGGTGGTTTTGGATGGTGATGTTTCCAGGTGATATGTTGAAATGAAATGCTACAGAAGCCACCAGTGATAGGCACAGAATTTAGTCTAGATCTTATGCAATAGCTGGGTGGAAAATGCAACTTGCATAAACTGCCCCTTTAGATCAGAGTGGGAGGACCTTTTCCTGCTGCAAATTTGCTCAGAGAAATAAACAAGATAAATGAACAAATGTCCATGGGCATCAAGAGACTGGCTGTGCTAGAAGTAGTAGCTGGAGCTCTGCTCTCTTGTAAGACTTATATTTCATAATATTTAATGACCATCATGGAAGATGGGCCTGTTTTAGGTATCCATAGCAGGATGGGTGGAGCTGTGCCACAGAACTACCTGTTTCTCTCCATTACTAGGAAAGGAACGTCGATGGTTGGCTGAGATGCAAGCATCTACAGTACAGCCAACCTCCTATGGCTGAGTGAGCCCCCATCTGATGGATCTAAGCTGACACCTGGAGAACTTTTAAGTGCAACAAGTGTTCTTTCCTCTGACCATATAAGAAGCCAGAGGATGATGCTCATACTCATTCAATCTTAGTCACATAAAATTAGGCAGGTAGTCAGAGACAGTCAGTCTTGTTTGACTAGTCCATGCACAAATCAGTATATACTGAAAGCAGCTCTTACCCATCTACAGCTGAGATGTGTTGAATGAAAAAACACCTCCTTCTCACCATCAGCTGCCAAGGAGGGCAGCTAACATCATAACTTCAAGTCAGGAAACTGCAAGATGTCTACAAGCTGAGGGACATCATATGTGTGGTGTCTTTTCCTTTTCAAAAGTGTACCAAGTAGGAAGTAGATTGCAAAGTAATTTCTTATTGCAGAGTGAATTAGAAATTCTGAAAATGGGACTCTTAATTCCTAAACATAATACATATGTTTTAGAAAATTGCATTTCTAGTTTAAAAGCAGGTGGTGTTCTGACAGCTGCAGTACATTGTCAAACCATGTTGAAGGATTAAGCCGCAGAGATGAGTACAACGTGGAAATCAGGGGAAAAGGACTGGTTAATCTCCACTTATGGAAGGAGCTGTTGCATGTAGTTCATGCACCAAACAGCTGAAGATGTCTTAGAAAAAGAGAAGTGGACAAAACTGTATGCAGTTTACTGTCCTTATATAAGTGAGAAAAATCTGATTATAAGTAATGACTGAGTAGTAAGTGTGCTACTCATTCCTCTGTGCATGCTCCACAACAAGAGATCACTAAAAGATGTAGAGAACCTAAAATTGCTGTCTTGTTGATGAACTTGGTTCGAGTAGAAGTAAAGACTCTTGTCTATAGCTATTTTTACCATTTTTTCTTTTAATAAGACAATTAATCAGCCCAGGCAGAAACACTGCACTGAGAGGGTGATACAGTGAAGGTAAGTATTAAATTCACTGGAACTGAGAAGTGAGATGAAGGATTGCAATAGCCACTGGTTCTTGGTGAGCCAGTTCTGTAGACATTCACAACTGGTTGACTCAGAGGTAAAAGCTATTATTCATGAACTTTATAGAGCGTGGCACAGCAAGTAATTACAAGGTGGAGTTAATGAGGCAAACCTCTGCTACAAACTTTAGGTGCATCAACTTTTGCCCTATTTCCAGTTAAAGGGCAGTCCATAATTGAGAAAATTGCATCCAAACAGTTATGCATAGATGCATCTTTGAATATTACGATGTACATAGATTTTAGATAACTATTTCACTCATATAGTTTTCTCTGTTTCAGGCCAAGACTATTTCTTAAGTGATCCAGTATGCTCTGGAAAATTACTGAAGTTCTAAAAAAAGCCCTAACATCCAACTAAAAAGTATTCTCGTTTCTTATCAGTTTTACTGATGTTTTTGTTCTACTTAGCTCTGTGTTAGCAATTGCTGACAAGCCAACAGCACAACCCAAGCTGGCTTAAAAACCATTAAAAATAAATAACCATCTGAATAGCACCCTCAAGTAATTCTTCTTGCTCTTCAGTGAAAAAAACAAGGACTTTTATTTCGATCTTTTAAAGTGGGAATTCTTACAAAGACTCCTCTGGCAGGTTGTTGGTACCACAGCCAGACTTATTTCAATAGCAGGCCATTGTAATGACAATGAAAACAATACAAATTCATTGAAAGATGCCCCTGACTGGTTGTCCAAACAGCTGGGACCAAGTTTTGGCACATGGCAGAGGTGAGGGCATGTAGTAGGCTGGAGGGCAGCTGAAGGAGCTTGCCTTGGAAGCTGGCTCCTTTTGACTGGTGTCATTTGGAGCATTGTGAAAAACTGCTACGTGGGCTGTCCAAAAGTGCAAAGTTCTTATTTACCAAACTGGGGAGAAAGGATGCTGTGAACTAGTGTGCACTAGCCAGAGCTCTGCAGTGTGGTAATAGCATCCTCCAGTAATGCTCACTGTCCTCACTTCCTAAGTGACTGCACTTAGGGTTGATGGAAACTACATGGCAGTCCCCTGCCTTGTCTCCTGTCCTTCCTCTCACACACAGAGTGGTGTTTTGCCTTGTCTCAGCCATTCCAAATAAAAAACAGTTCAAGAGGGTCAATTCTCTTTTCAGTTGTAAATGAGAATAAGGACAATAAAGCAGTAGGTACAAACATCAGTGCTTTTTATTCCTATCACTTGAATGTTTTTGTTGTAAGTTTAAAGCTTAAAATTGAAAATTTTCATGCTGGGTTTTTGCCATGGTCTGATTTCCTTTTCCTTTAATGTTTCAGCTATGTTGAATCTAGCCAATTCCCGTGTAGAGAAATGCATCTTTTGCCAACTATCAAAGAAACAAAACCCTGACAACTCACAACCATTTCACTGGGAAACTCTTAACACAGCTGTGGTAACTTCATCTTTGTTAGAGTGCTCACAGTGGCCTGGGCCATGCTTTCTGCTGTCCTTATAAAGAGTTGCCTAGATCTGGACCAGATCTAAATCCCTGGAGATGACTTAGTGATGAGATTCTCTGAAGGGTCAAGTGTGCCCCAACTCCCGCTGGCTGCTTTTGCCACCCCCATACAACACTGTGCATGCTCCTGCCCAGGGCAAGAATTCCCCACCATTACTGGACACAAGTTGATTGTCCTCTGCTCCCTGATACCATGCTAGCACTGAGCAAGGAAGGTGGGAATGTGCTGGAATTGATTGCAGGCCCAAGGAACAGCAGAAGATAGAAGAGCTGTAAGGTAAAGAGATGAGGGCTGGAGTTTGAAGAACTGTGGTAACAGTAATGGAGTTAGGCTAGTACCCAAGAGATACTGAAAGTCCATGGTGGTAGAAACAGGACTGTAAAATATGGGCAGGCACATGTGACAGAACCAAAACATGGAGAGCAAAGAGAATGTGATGCTGAGCAGTTCAGAGAGACATTTTTCACAGGTGTTTAGGGTCTGTTTCTTACTCTCTGGGCGTCCAGGTTGGTTTGCTCTAGTGCCATGTGTTCACCACAACTGCAATGAACAGGATCCTGTTTTGGATGTCTGCAGGACCATAGTATTTAAAATCAGGTCCTGGCTTTCACAGGGTAACACAATTATCACCAATTATCACCACACGTATCAACAATTAGTTGATACTTGACGATTTTTACCTTCATGCCTGTGTCTTGGTTCCTAACACACTAAACAAGAATAGTGACACCCTCTCATTTTTCAGGGATTTTAGAAGGAAAAACTCATTAGTATTTCTAATGCACTAATACACTACAATAAGAGCACAACAGAAGAGTCCATGGGGGAAATGAATAATTCTGTGTTATCAGGACAGGTTTTGGTTGGTGTGCAGTCAATAATACATAGGACCACCCTAGAAGAATGAGAACAAAAGAACCCTCTGGTAATGAGCACCATCCATCTGCCAAATGAAGCAGTGTCTTGTGGAAATGCAAATGAAAGACTTGAGTTATAGTACATACATGTAAGACCATATGCATGATTTATGTGTGTAAGGCTGTGCGTGTCACCTTTATTCAGACTTTATGTATGTGGTTGGAGCTGGTTATTTTAAGGACCAGCTATGTTATAGCTGGTGGCAAGTAATAGGCTCTTTTATTTCTAGTGCACACTGCATCCCACCCAGATGTAAATGTCTATAGCCAGTCAGATGAATTTCTTCCTGAAAATTTTCCCTGCTGAGAAGAAAGTTAATCCAAGGTGACTAACTCAAATTGAAGCTTAGAGTAGTAGGAGTCTAATACTATGTGAGATGAGTTCTTGCTACTCCTGACTGTTGAGTGCTTGCCTTGGCAGTTGCAGTGTTTTTCCAGCAAAACTTTCTTTGAGGTAATCTTAAGACATGTGTAACAGATTTAACAAGTCAAAGTATTGTTAGTAGATACTACTTAATGAAAGGATTGCTTTAACCTGAAGTTTTACACTTCTGTGGCACCTACCATCCAAGACTTAGAAGCCTTTCTCCAGACAATTAAATAAAGATGTCTCACAGCACATTCTGTATCTGGAACAGATGTATGCAGTTCCCATTTTTCAGATAACGTTTCTGTGTCTGAAATCCTTAAGGTTCAAGCAACACAGAGAAGGTAGTTGAGCTAAAGGCGGAAATGTGATCTTCTCAATTTATTGCTTTAGATATCATCACTAGTTACAGCATGTCTCAGTGTAATTTGGCAACTTGCACAAACATGGTCATGCAAGAAGTGAATTTGAAAAGACTGCGCCATTTATAATGAAATGATGTCATTTAGACATGTTGCACCACATCTGAGACAAGAAAAGTGCTGCAGTCACCATCACTGTTATTTTCAGCTCTTTCACTCAAGTGTCTGGGATGCAAATGAGCAAAATGAAAGATTCATAAGACAGAGCAAGAGAAGAGGCTTCAAAAAGCATCATGCAGACTTCCTATTCTATTTAACTTGGGGGACATTTTTCATCTGTCTGTATAAGAAACCACTGTCCTTTTTTGCCAAATTACAGCTGAAGCTGAAAAACAGCTGGCCTCTGTGATGTGGAGTTTAAAAATCTGTAAATGAAAGAAGATGAAAAGTTTGAGAATCTATTCTGATAAATTAATTCTTCTGTTAGTCTTTTGGGTGGTTTGTGAATTGCTTTAAAATACCTTCCTGAACATGTTACTGCAGCGGACTTTGAGCTGCTTCAAATCACATCTCTGAACAGAGCAGAGCTGTTGAGCTCTATTGCTAGGACCTGTTCTTTTTTTTGTGAACTGATTCACTTTAAAAAAGATTGAGAACCGCTTTTAATATCCAGTTTTAAAATATTTGTTTTCCTCCATAGGAATGATCACTTGTCTGTTTCTTAATACTGTTGTGAAACTTTCCCTTTCAGTTCTTGGTGAAGTGGAGTATCTCCTGTTGGAGCACCCAGATCATGTAGCCTTCAGCAACGACACAGTGTCTGTGGAATATCAGTACTACACTGGTGGTAATGTGACAGCAGAGCATGTGTCCATCCTTTTACTGGAAGCCAGCACCAATGAGATAATTGCAAGAAAACAGCTTCCAGCAAATCAGTCCCAGGGCACGGTGGCGTTTGAGTGTTTCCATTTCAGGAGTGCTGGTGACTTCTTGTTCAGAATGGTTTCTCCCAGTGACAACAGCAGTGCTGCCCAGTGGAGCAGAAGCAGCATGTCCACCCTCCATGTGGAATGGCCTGTATTTCACATTGATTTGAACAGAAGTTCAGAGGTGCTTGGGAGCTCCCTTCAGGTTGGACTTTTTACAAATGAGCAATTATGTGCCATGAACAAGACTGTGATTTCACTGGATGTGGTATTCACCAGTGCCCTTTATGAATTCAGAAGAATAAGCTCTGATGAAACTATGGGCATTAGAACTAGCAAAGGAGTCCCCTTGTCTAGGTCCCAATGGGTAGAATTTGATTGCCCACCTGTTGGTCAAGAAATATACATCACTGTGTTACTGAAATCGTTAGAAACACATTCCATCATTGCTTCCATAGGACCTGTAGATCTCCTCCACAAATTTGGATACAGACTGGTTGTGGCAGCAGAAGCCACATGCAAAACTTTGGTTCAGGTCTTTGTAATCTCTCCACCGTGCACTTTTATCAGTGGAAAAATTGTTGTTTATAAAGAGACTCTCAAGCATACAAGTCAAAGAACAACTTGGCTTTATGAAAACACCCTTCACCCAGGAGACAACAGGACAGAATTTAACTGCACTTTGTTTGATGTGGGGAAGAACAAATACTGCTTTGACCTCCTCAGTTTCTCAAACCGAAGCTATTTTCCAGCAAGAGCTAAAGAGTGTATGATGATCCAAAGGAATATGGGTTTGTACTGATGTTTTTTGTCTTTTACCCAGAATCAGCACCCTTCCCAGCCAACATGGGTAATGATTTTGGGTCTACAGCACCAGACAAAATAGTTGTAATGTCATATGTGGGTGGAAACAAGATAGACTGTTGAGTAGGGGAATACACAAGGACATTTGGTAACAAGTATCACTGTGGTAGCTTGAGGCTGCACTGAGTTAACTCTAGGTACCAACCAAAACCACTTTGGGCATTCTGAATGATGTATGTGTCTAGTCTGGCTGAAAATGAAACTTGTCCATCTCAGTGAGGTAAGAAGCTACTGCAGTTCTGGCCTGCTGGAGACTCTAATGGCAGGATTAGTTGCACCTATATCTAAGTGTCTAAAAGCCAGGGGCCCAGCATTAAGTAGTTGTCCAGCTTTTTAGTTGAGAGACATTTTGCAAGGCTGATTCATGTGTGTTGAACATACACGGGCTGAATCCTCACCCAGGTGTCTTTTTCTCTACCCATTTGCTGTAGAAGTTTAGAGCCGTACCTGTTAGATGCACAAACTTTGGTGAGATGAGTCAGCATTTGGTTACAGTGAAAGGCACAGCTGTGTCACTTGGACAGCTGGCAACTTTTTAAAGCAGCCTTTCAAGACTTGTTTTGGCTTCTTAGAACAGACCAGGGTTCATTTTCTGACCAATGAGGCCATCTGGGAGATCATGGTTCACATTCATATAGCCAAACATTTCCTTACAGGAAAGATTAGAATCATACAAACTGCCTACTGGGTACAGTCTGTGATCCATATAATCCTTTGGACCATGATCAGGCATGCTCTGAGAGAGTTCTGGTTGGCAAAAGCCAAAAACATGTATATATTATGCAGCTGTAGCATTAGAAGTGGCAGTCCATGTTTTGACAGTCTACAAATCACTGTTGCATGGCAGAGGAAGCAGGTGAGCCAAATATCCTTCTCATCACTCCTTTGTGGAAGGCAACTAGAGAGAGGGATGGGCCATATATGCACGAGGGAATTGGGATTGGGTTGGGTTAGGTTGCATTGCCTCCATCCTGAAAGGTAAATGTTCTCATTTGGAGCAGGCTTGTGTCTATAGGTAATGAATTAGTCTTTTCTAACTGCACACTTCAAGAGTTTGGATTGAAAGGTTTAAGATGTGTATAATTTTCCTTACCTCCCCACCCTGGTTCCCATGAAAAGAAAGTGCAGGTATTGTAATAAAAAAATGGTCATTGTGCTTCATGGGCAGATATCCAAGAGGGATCATGAGGAGTCCGGGAGTGTAGACATGCTCCAGAGTACACAGTCCCAGACACAGCCTGCCTTAATGAGGCTCTTAGCATCCTGTGGTCTTTGCGTTATTTCACAAATTCTAAAACTGTTAGCTATTTCATTAACTTTCTGTACTAAAAATGACCTCTGTTTTCAACGCATGCCAAACCCAGTGCATAGTTTTTATCTTAACTTCCCATCTGCATTCTCTGTTGGCACTCCCTTTCTTCCTTTGGGATAAGAAAGTCTATATAAAAATGAAAGCGTATACTTTTCTTAAAGGAGATAATTCTCAAGGAAAAAGGAAGAAAGAATTCCAGTTTGTCATCTACACCTGGGTGGTTTGTTACACTGATGTGATTTAGATAATTACTCTGATAGATAAATACTAGCATAAGATACAGATATGATTCTGTGCCCGATATTTAACTCTTTTAATTGATGAGATCTACTTTAAGCAATGGTTCCCTGCAGTCTGCTCTGTTTCCCTGAGTTCCTCAGTAGCACCATCCTTCCAGCCACATTCGAAAGAATCAGGCTATGCCTCTTGAAGAGCAGAGTTAAGTCAATAGCTGCCAAGTTGAGAGTATCATATCTACAAAGACGATGAAAGCGAAACCACACCATGTAGCCGTAAATAAAACGTCAACCTGAAATTAATTAGACTGCAGCACGTCTGACTTTGTGCCTGTATCTGAGAGACTTCAAAGCCTGCAGGCAGCATTTGAAAGGAGCGGGGTTTTCTGGGAGGGGCACATCAGCCCGAAGCCATGGCAGGCTGACAGACAGAGCGAACCTGTGCTGCCTATGATGGCCATCAGCCCTCTGGCTTCTTCAGGAGGTGCTCCTCTGAGCCCCCTCACGCTGCTGCAGGGCACTGTGAGGTGCCCTGCTTATGCCCACACCCCTAATAGCTGTTGGTGACATGTGACTGCTGCACAACAGGTGCCTCTCCTCAAGTCTCCTCATTTCTGCTTTGGACTTCCTGAAGTTTAAGGCAAGGAGAGGTGATAAATCCTCTAGCCTGGGCTCCTGTGCAGCATGGGCCATCATTTTTCATTCAGTTACCTTGCTGTTGAGCCCCACAGCTAGTCTTTGCATCTGACTGCCACTTACCCTCTTGTGCTGAAGACACCACAAAACAGACTTTTCTGGTAGTTTCTCTCAGTACTATGCTCTGATTTATTTATTCTAATGAAGAGGGAAACTTTGTGTGTTTCATAACTAAAGCTAATCTAGCTTCATCCTCTGGTGACTGGATTTTACTCTGCTGCTTTCTCATAGCTGTTTCCTATCAACTGTTTTTGCCTCACAAAGACATTTGCACATCCAGGTCATCTCACTTCTACCAGATTTTCTCACTGTTCTTTTTAATAAATTGAAAAGATTGAGTCTTTAATTGGAAGCCATTTTCTTCAGGATTTGATTAATTTACTGATTCTGTTTGACTCTCTTTCTGTTATTTTAAATACTCTTTTTTATTTGACAACCAGGGTAGCAGCTTTGTGTGCTGCATTCAGACCTCCTTCTCACTGATGCTTCTTGAGCAGTAGCACTCTCCTTACCCTACCTCTGCTTTCATTCCACTGATTGCATTATGCAATTTTCTATAACTTTTGGCTTGTAAACGCCTCTTGAGCTGTTTCAGTATGTAGTCTACCATCCTGCAGGTGCAATTTACATTCCTTTTTCCTACATTTTTCACTTTGCTGATTTAGGATCTGTTTTGCTTGAATTATCCTAACTTAGCAAGTACCCTATGTTGCTCCATACAACTGCACTATCTACTTATGTCACTACAGGAGTGACATATTTTCTCAGTAATGGTTTTATGTTTATTTTCATGTCAGCTAGGTAAGCACTGGGTCTTATATTAATCCCTTTGGAATCTCTCCAAATGCATTCTCACTCAGTAATGGTTTTCTGTTGACAGTTGCATATCCAATCTGTCACTCAGCCAGTTCTTACTTCATTTAGCATATGCTCTATTGTTATGAAGCAGAGATATTGTTTTGTAAAAGATCAAAGTTCCTAAATCATTAAAATGATCTTCATCCAAGCCACAGACAGTGAGATAAAAGATGATTTTGCCACATCTCTTTTCCATATATCAGACATTAATTATATTCCTGATGCTTTGTCAATCCTGCTCTTTACTCCTCATCCTGGCCAAGTTTAGTACAGCCGTTTGGAACAGGAATCTGACTTGTGCTTGAAGTAGGAAGGAGAAAGCTCCCATTGGCCCTATGTGGGCTAAGGCAGCAGCTCTTCCAGCCCAGGCTGTCAGCTTCAGAATAAGTGTCACAAAAAACTTGTGCTATCCAAGACTGTGATTATAGCTGTTAAAGGTGGGAAATACATCTGTTAATTGTGACAGCACTTGTGCAGCTTTCTGTAGACCCTAGCTGGAGAACCTGTGAAAAAAATTAACAGTGATATGTGAGTCACTTCATTCATCTTGGTGGGCTCTTAACTGTTTCATGCAGGAACATGGATCTCATTTTTTCCCCACCATTTGACTGGATTATTGAGATGCCTGAGGTAGGAGACTCTGTTAGATCATCTTACCCAGCAACAGATGCATTGCAGGCTCATTCTTTTCCGTGCTTTATACTGTGCTTTGCTCATCTGGGATTTAAGTGTCCCCAGCAGTGAGGCTTCTGCACTCCTTAGAAGGATGTCCTATGTCCAAGCCTGTATCCTGCTTGAAACATGCAGGACGATACTGATAATATTAATCAGTAATGCACAGAAAAAGGCATGTTTTTTTCATATTTCTGGTGTTAATTAACTTTCTTTTCCAGTTCTTAGTTACACTCCGGAGACCAATTTCCACTTTGGTGTGTCTTACAGTGAAGTGTCTTGTACTTGCCTACAGCACAAATGAATGTTGTTCATCTGACTTTTGCTAGCTGTGAAAAAAAGCTATTGGGTTGTTGGCAGAGCAGGAGAAATGCATCACTTGCCTGAAAAGGGAAAGAGGAAGGTATGGGAAGACCTTCTGAAGAAAAATATGGTGAGTAAGGGAGGAGAGGAGTAAATGGAGCATCTAGAGGTCAGGCAGGGATGTACAATATCTGTCAAATTTTTGCTTCCTGAATAAGACTGTGTGAATCAGATCTGCCTGTTGGTAGGAAAATCTAGGAACCAATTAGCTCTATTGCCTGAATCTGTACCATGTATCTGGGTTGGGTGTTTGTTTAGAAAGAGGTATATGCAGGAGATATGGGTATACCAGGGCTGGTTTGTACCCCATCCACTTCTGTATTAGTAAATGCTTCATCTCCACACATTAGGAATAAATCAGGTTTTACAGACTCGCTTACAGACTCTTAGCTTCTGGAAAAAATTATTTTTAGGCTGTGCCTCCCCATTTCTTAACAATGCCTGTTGGTGGGGAAAGACTTAAATTTTCCCAAGCAGAGTCTAGGATTTTTTTCTTTAAAATAGATCCTTGTCCTTTCATTGTCCAAATTAGTTACCTGCTGAAACATGCCACCATTTCAGTGCACCCAGGCTTCATTTCCATGGAAGGGTGAGAGGTTGCTTTTCAAGGTCTTGTCTAAACACCAATATATTGTGTGTAAATGCATTCTCAGGACCTAAAAACTGATCTCAGCTTCCAAAAATACCCTGCCATCCCCTAGGCTAGCATAGATAGTTACATGAACCTGTTAGTGATTTTGTCCCACACCACTGGCCCCATTGAAGTGCTCAGGACTATCACATGTGTCAGGCTGGAAGGACGATGCTGAGTGTCCCTTGCTGACTGTGCTGATTGGACAGCGCTGCATGCACAAAATCTTGTGAACACAGAAATCTGAGGGGAGAAATTTATGTAGAGC
Organism: Erpornis zantholeuca; assembly: GCA_013400515.1. Lineage (NCBI taxonomy): Eukaryota > Metazoa > Chordata > Aves > Passeriformes > Timaliidae > Erpornis > Erpornis zantholeuca. The sequence continues at coordinate 29,851 of VZTN01030915.1, forward strand.
AATAATTAACACCGTTAATTGCATTTATCTTTCATGTTGGCAGATCTGCCAACTGTCAGCTATTTCAAACTAACTCATCAGTCAGATGTCTTCACGTTGATAATTGATTCCTCAATTGTGTGTGAAAAAACCTCATGCTTATTAGAGCTAGTTTGCAGTGCATACCTTCTGGTTTTTCCCCTGGCACTTTCAATCTGTTTGTCTTAAGTGGAGGTTAATCATTTCATTTCCTTGGGGCACAATAAACTGTGCTTCATTTTCTATTACATTCTGGTAATTGCAGGGGATTGCAGAACAAGGAGCAGGAGTTTAAATTTTCCATCTTTCATGGGAGCTGGAGCATTTCTTGGTCTCCTTCTGCTTAAGGCACATTTTTTACCCCCAAAGCTGTGGATGCCAAGTGTTTTTGCTAAGGAACTCTGTGCCTTTAGCCAAAGTCCAAGTCAGTGAAAAGTGTCCCAGAGCAATGGGCACATCTTAGATTTGACATCAGTGTTAGAAAATTACTCGTCCTAAGTGTTCTTGTATGTTGAAACCCACAGGCATCAATATGGAGACTCCTGAGCACCCTCCACTATCACCAGTGTTAGCACTGGAGGCAACCAGAACCTTTCTGAGTCTGGCTCTGTATCTGACTCTAATTAACGGAAGTTTAAATGAGTGGGAAATGTGGAGAGAGGTAAACAGGTTAGCTCATGCACTGGAAATTATGACAGGAACTCGCTAAGCTGCTCACACAAAGTAGTCTACAAGGAGGTAGGTCCTCAACTAGCCCCTCTGCCAGTGGTAAGGGACACTGCTGGAGTCCTTCATGATACTGATATGAGGAAAAGTGTTGTGAGATCCCCAAATACTATGATGTCATGAAGTCTTTTTGAGGAGGCATTGTTGAGCCCTTGACTATTGATCATGAACATTTTTTCTTTCTGCCCTAAGTAATAGCTTTGCTTACTAGCTGATATGACTTTGCAAACTGTCCATGGTCTGTATCTTTGTGGGGCTCCTTATCCCAACAAACTTTCTCATTACTCACTTCTTGGCATCCTCTGATTCTCTTTTCTCCTTACGCCATACACTTGCTCGATTTCACACTTCACTGGGAACTGACATGGCTGCAAACGGAAAGAGGAGCGTGAAAGCTCAGGCTGACTTTGAGCTCATCTCCAGCTCCAAAAAAAGAGGGGTGGAAGCAGAGAGGTGTACAAAGAACGTAAAATGAAATACAGCTTGGGATCTTGGATGTTGCAGTATTGTGGTGGAGTCAGTGACAAACAGCTGGGGAGGTCACTTGGTGTTGTGTGGGCTTAGAACTGCAGCAGCACCAGGGTGTCTTGCTGTGCCCATCTCTCCTCTGTGTTAGGCCAGGCAGATGTCCCAGGACAGGCAGGCCCACAAATATGTGTGGGTGTGTGCCCACACATGCTTGCAGCTGTGGTTGGCAGCACAAGTGTAAGCTCAAACTCTGGGGTCCCATCCTGTAGTGCAGGTGAGCTCCTGGGAGGGCAGCCCCCCTGGTCCTCTTAAGCTGCTCACATCAATGCTGACATGCTCACAAAAATTTGCAGGACAAGGCCCAAAGCAGTTACAGTTTCATGTTTGTTGAAACACAGCTGTATTTATTATTGTTAGAGACATTTTAAAATAATAACACACTGGGAACAATACAGCAACCAATAAAACATGAAATCATAAAGCCATTTTCAGTCATGCAACACTGTCTAGTCCTTTGACATCATAACTTGGTTAAGGGCTCTGGGCATGGTAGCAGCAGTAATAAAATTAAAAATCCTGGCTTGTGTTGGCACTAGCAAAACCATAAATTATTTCAAAGAGCAAAGTTAACAAACCTGATCTACTTTAAAAAAAAAAATTATTTAGCTGCTTTTCTACTTTATCTGTGAGAAGTGAAATGGAGTTAAATAGTCTATTGTTCTTCTTTCTGTCAAAGTCAACTGACCTATAGGAGTGTCTCCAGGGGTTTTATCCTTTAAGATAGCCCCTGAACTCATGCATTAGTTTGGAATTTAAAGTTGTGTCCTTGCTTCAGTGTCACAGCGGTCAGATGTGGGCATGACTGATCCTAGTTTTGTGTCTCTGGGTTCTCACTGCTGTAAAGCTCAAATGTGGATGAGGATGTTGTCTAAGAAAAAGAGGGATTTTATTACACGTTAAAAAATTATAATGTAGTGTTAGAACCTGAGTCTGCTTCCACTTAAATAAATGCAGAATTTCATCTTGCGTTAATTGCCTAACCATAAGCAATAAAACAATATAGACCTGTAAGCTGTCAAATGAATGATTCAATAACATGCTTGTGTGCTGAGAAGAAAATAAAGAGTAAACCAATGTTGCCATTTCATTAGGCCTTGTAGGATTATCATCCTGTCACAGTCATATAAATGAGCAGTAACTGTACTTAAATCAATCAAGTCATCCTGCCATAAATGCACTGTTTGTCAGGCAGGAATTGAATTGATATATAAATTACCAGCCCACTTCAAAGATCTGCGGATTCATTTCCTTTTGCTGTTGTTCCAGGCAGAACCTGCCTGCCAGTTGACTGACCACTGTGTTGCAGGCTGACACTGGGGTGAAAAAAGGAAAACAACAAGTGGAAGCTTTGGCTCATCCCTGGATGCCGCTTGCTCTTTTGGTCTTGCTGTTTGTGTTGTTTGGTTATTTATTGCTGTTTTTCTCAAAAAGAAGACAAATGGCTGTGTCTTTAAAGGTAAGGAGGCAGACACGTTCCTCACTGCTGTGGGCTTGTGTATTTGTAGAAACGTGGAGCCGGTGGCAGCCCTGGAGCCCGTGCAGTGTTACCTGTGGGGATGGCATCCGAGAGCGCTTCCGAGAGTGCCTCACCTCCTCTCCGGCAAAACCAGGCTGCGCTGGATCGCCGAGGGAGACTTCCCTGTGCTCGCTGGAGGAGTGTGTCTGTATGTAGCTCTGCTGTCCTCTTCCCGCTGGTCGTGTGACTGCCCTGGCAAAAGCAAAGTGTAAAATGGAAACATCCCATCTCTCCTTCAGTCATATTGATTTGGGAGACTGTCACATTCCTGTGGTTGACAGAGTAGGGCAGGAGCTTCTGTGCATTTCATTTGTGGGACACTGGAGATAGGGCTCTAAGGGATAATATTTCTCAATGCCATGGGTGCAATGGAAGCAGATTCAAATCTCCAGCATGGCCAGAGAGTGGAGAAGTCCTGAAAGAGAGAGAACTTGGGGCTAGCAGAACACATTTGGTACTGGAAGCCAAAGACTCCAGTGGAAACATATTAAAAAGTTAAAGTCTGTTAAAAAAGGGTGCTGGTTCCAGCTGGGATCTGTGGTGTGAGGTTCCCATTCTGTGAGTTTTTTGAGGTGGCATGGCCAGGTCTCCACCTGCTCCAGCCTGCCACTGCTGCTGGCCTATGACAGGGCAGGCTGGCCACTGCTGGCAGGTGGCAAGTGGGTACAGATACAAGAGACCTGAGCCTTCTATAAGATGATAGGTGGTTTACAGAAGCCACATGGCCTCCAGTGGAGCTGGATGAGGCTGTGCCAGCACCACAGTTGGGTGCTGACAGCCACTGTTGAGAAGTGCCTTCTTTTAGCGAGGTGCTGGTGCTCAGCCTGTGAAAAACTTTTGCTTCTTGCAAACTCCCTGCTGAAAAGGAGTGTGCTGATGCCAAGGGACCACAGAGACCAGGAAGCTGATCTACAAGCTCCAGTGCCTTTGTGTCCCACAGGTACCACAGAGGGCAGGGATGGGAAGGAAAGATGCCCAAGAACTGTGCAGGCTCCTAGGATCTCAGACTGTAATTTAACAGATATTTTAAGCTATTACAAAGTGAGCAGTGCCTTATTCCTTGCTTTGTCTGCTTGCAGGCAGTTCTTTCTGCTTGCAGAAGTGCAGTGTGGAGAACTGGAATGGAGGTAGCTAAAAGATGGACAGTTTGGGGATGTGGAGAGTTTTTTAGCACATAGTCACTGCAGTGCTTGTGCCACTGAAAAGGAAAGGACAGCAGGGGGAGAGAATGTGTAGCTGGAGCAGGAAGACAGGAGGACGACATTTTTAATGGAAGTGCTGACTTGAACCAGTTTCAGGGTGTCTGAGGACGAAAGCTTCAGAAATACACAGGCAGGGCTGAAATGTGTTGTGGAACACTGCAGGAAATGGGTTGTATTTAACAAAAGTTTGGGTGAAGGGAAAATACTAAAAATTATATTCCATCAAGCCAGGTATTGCATGTTGTCAGTGTTCATGAAGCACTGGGAATGTTTTAACAGGTCTAATGTTTCTGATGATTTGAAAATGCTGGCCATATGCGTTTGCTTATTTTGTAAAGCTGTGAGTGAAAGCAGAGAGGAACAACTCAGATGCTTTGATCCCCAGCTAAAACCAGCCCTGCTCTAGTGGTCTTCTTTATGCCAGACTCTCTGAGGCTGCTGTGGGCAGTAATGCCACCACCAAAATGCAGTGGAGTTGTTAGTGTTTTTCCAAAGCTGCTGTTGAGCTGTGCTATCCCATGCCTCCTGTTTATCTGCTGGAGAGGTTTGTCCGTAAGTATATAATTTGATGTGGCTCCTTGACAGCCAGTTTCACTCCCCACCTCTGGAGCTCAGAGAGCAGTTCTGGTGCAGGAAGCTGCGTGGAGGGGGTCCCTGTGTGCTGGACACATGATTTGTGTGTGCACCTTGCTGTACATGCATGGAGGTGACAGGCTATGGTGCTTCTCGGAGGGGTCACTCTTCCCATGCAGGTGTGCAGCTGTAAAAGGTGTATGATGGTTTCCAACCATCCTGTGCATACACTGTGCACACACACCTATGGCAGTCTGGTTGGACTCAGCAGGTCTGGACAATCCCCAGATTCCAGTGAGATCTCTGGGTTAATATGGAAGGTTAATATATAGAGAGCACAGATGCATAGGAGGTCTGCATCTGCACCCATTGCTGTGGGATCATCTGGAGGAAATACCTCACTTCTGTCTTGCACATGGTTTCCAATTGTCTTGCTCCCACATGGGGCAGTTTCCTTTACAGAGTGACCCACATGATTTCATCCCACTGAATCTCAGCTTGCTCGAGCAGTGATTTGACACTGGGACTTTATGGTGTTCATCCGTTGCCTGATCTCAAGCTGGGAGTGTCACCCTCACCCTTCCCACGCTGGCTGTCTGCAGCTTTGGGAAGCAGACACGTTTTGTTTCCAGCATAACTCTGCAGTCATTAGTCCAGCAGATGGAGCAAATGGCTGAATGAGCAAGGCCAGCATGCAGTGCAGGGGCCAATGAGGTGCAGGGAGAGGCGAACTATGGGGCTCAGTCCTGTTTGGAAGCTTGCTGTTCCTTGCTGTTAGCTGTGTACCCCAAACAATGTAGCACAGTGTGCATTAGAAACAGAGAATGGAGACTTTGAAAAATATCTGTAGCAAACACTGAGAGGAGTTTGATAAATGAATGAGAGGAGAATGATAAATGAATGAATTGCTCTGCTGCAGTGGTGCTGAAAAGAGCAAATGCTGATCCTACCTTCTCCCTTGAGGTCAGCTTGTTCACTCCCTGCTCAGGCATTCAGAACAGTGCTCCAGGCTCTCGCACAGGGGCATTGGACTGAATGCAAGTTTTATACATCCTCCTATAAGATTCAGCAGGCAGTGGTCATGTTGTTTAAGCTGGTTTCAAGCTCTCAGAGTGACACGAAGATCGAAGTTAATCCACTGGCAGGATTTTTTAGAGGATTTGGGGTTGTTAGGTAGCCCTGAATCAGGGAAGTGGATCTCCTGCCTGACCCAGGACCCTGCACGTCTCTTTTGTAGCAGCCCGAGACCTTCTGGCCTGTGTTCGTCCGTGCATTTGTGTATCCTGCCCACCTAACAGCTGCACTACCAGCTTGCTGTTGAGTGTGTGTTCTTCTGTATTACGGGAAGTACATGGTGTCCAGTTCTTGTTATTCTGCAGTCACATTTCCTATTCCTGGACAGTCACTGTGGTGCAGGCAGGAGCTGCCTTACAGCTGACTGTCTATCACTCTGATGGAAGCTTTGGGTTCTGGATAAAACTAGAGACTAGGGCAGGGTTGTTTGGTGATTTCGTTTGAGCTCACGACTTCATGGCCAGCTCTTGTCAACTGCAACTAACCAGCCTTTTCCTCCAACACCATTTTCATGGCTTTATGGAGCTGATGTCTGATCAGAAGAAGTTAGGCAGTGCTAACAGATACTAAAACTAGCTACTGGACCGATTAGTCCACTCTCAACCATGCGGTGTTCTTCTCAAGATTGCCCCTGAAATGCTTGAGACCTCATTAAAATAAATAATTACCAATTTGTCATTGGTTCAGCCATCTATAATGTGGTGAAATGGGCAAATGGGAGGTTTAAACAGGGCTGTGGACAGCTCTGAGATGTTCACATTACAGATTAGAATCACAGAATATCTCAAATTGGAAGTGGCCCATAAGGATCATTGGGTCCAGCTCCCTGCTTCCCCAGGACTACTAAAGCTAAACTGTATGACTGAGAGCATCATCCAGACAGTTCGTGAATTCTGGCCATGATGATTTCCCTGGGGCACATGTCCCAGTGGCTAATTACCCTCACAGTGAAGAAAGGTTTGCAGAGTATTCTTCCTTGTTTGAAGTCCCATCTCCAGTCCACAACAGAACGGTGTCAATAGTAGATTGCTGGGGACATCAGAGCAGTGGCACTTTCAGTTGAAAGCTTGCTGTGGCATGGGAAGGTTTTGTTCTCTGGGGCTGTGGCACCAGACAGTGGTAGAAGCATCCTCAGAGGACTGCTTAGAAAAGTTACGTCGCCTCTCCTCAAACTGCCTCTTCCTTCAAATTCATTTTGATTCTCACACCCAGTTAAGCTCTCCTAAAAATAGTTTTAAAGTGATACCTGAAGTACTAGCCTGGGTTGAATTATTTTTACCCCCATTATGTCACACCAGGGAATCTAAATGTACTTCATGAAGACGGGCAAGTAGAGTTCCCCCATTTTACAGGTATTTAGGAATACCTTATGGAAATCTCAGAGCAGGAAAAATGATTACATTTAAAAGGTCTGTGGGAGCCTTGGTTTAAAGTACTAGATGTTTCTGCCGATTTGAAGTCATCAAGTAGTAACTCATCTCCAAAATTTTACTGGCAGACAACTTCCTGTACTGTATTAATGGCTTGTTTTCCTTCATAGTAAAGTACCCATCCTCAAATACCAAAAAGCTGCTGCTGGTGCAACTCTTGACAGATGTGTGTGCTCTTTCTTACAGCTGTCCAGCCTCCCACCCCACCTTCTGTCCAGCCAGGAGAGGACCAGAAAGCAAATAATATAGTTACCATCACAGGTATCTCCCTATGCTTGTTCATCATCTTTGCCACTGTTCTCATCACCCTCTGGAGGAAGCTCTGCAGAGCTCAGAAATGCAGCAGCGCTGTCCGACGAAATTCTGTCCATTCCCCCGGCTTCCGGAAAAACTCCGACGAGGAGAACATTTGCCAAGGCAACAAGCAACGGGACAGCTTTGCTGAAGGAGGGGATGCTCCTGTTAACATTCCCCTAACCTACAGGCGAAGCCTCCAATTTGCCCAAGAAGATGATGCCTCTGGAAGTGAAAACTTTCAGCCGAACGCCCAAAAAATAATCCCTCCAATTTTCAGCTACCGCCTGGCACAGCAGCAGCTGAAAGAGATGAAGAAGAAAGGCCTGACAGAGACCACTAAGGTGTACCATGTCTCTCAGAATCCCCTCACGGACACGGTTCTTGGTGCCACCACGATGCTTCCCCTGAGCGGGGAAAACCAAGAGGAGGCAGTGGCAAACAAATTTCGAATCAAATCTCCATTTCTGGACCAGCCAGCCAGTCAGCCCAAGTTCCTGGGAGAAGGCTCTCACCCTAGGCTGGACTTTCCATTCTCACAGGCCAATCCTGCAATGAGCCCTACCCAAACCTTGGTAAGAAGAGGTCATTTTAAGCACCAGGATAACAGAGTGGACTTGCCTGAGAGGGGCTGTCACAGGAACTCACAGTTCAGAAGAACAGCCAGTTTCCATGAAACTAAAAAGGCCAGGCCCTTCAGAGAGAGAAGCATGTCCACTCTCACACCCCGACAGACTCCTCTCTACAGCTCCAGGACCAGGACGTGGGACCATGGTCTGGAGGATAAGGCACGGCCAAAATCAAGAAACGCGAATCCAGCTTGTGAAAAGCTGGATCAGCCCCACAGCACTGTGCTGGGGTGTGAACCACAGGGCCATGGCACAAAGCCCCACCACAAGGCAGGTCCCCCAGTGAGGAAGCTGGACCTGATCACTGACCGCCAGCCTGCCGGTCAGGAGAAGGCATCTGAGAAGCCTGAGCCCAGCCGAAGTAAGAGGGGCCCTTCACCTAACCCCAAAGGTGTGTGGCGGAAAGAAACAGGCCCAAATGGCAAAGATAATTCCCAGAGAGGCCAAAGTGTAAGCCCTGCCCAGTACCGAAGGGACAAATGCCAGAGTTTCCCCTTGGACCCTGAGTTTGCCTTTTATGACAATTCTACTTTTGGCTTAACAGAGGCAGAGCAGCAGATGATCGACCTCCCTGGGTATTTTGGCTCAAATGAAGAAGATGAAACAAGTACTCTGAGCATTGAGAAGCTGGTGATCTGAGTGAGTCACTGCGGCTCTGCAGGAGTGGCATGCGTGGGAGAGGATCTGCAGGACCGGTTGGCTTCTGGTGGAAGAAAGAGCAGGAATCGTGTTACCTCCACACGCAGCAGGAGGGAATAATGCCCCAGGTCTGGCTTGTGGGAACATATTCCTTTCTAATTACTGAAAAGTGATTTCATATAATTATTTTTTGTATGCCTGTGTGTAGAAGGCACACAAAGTACCCTGGGAAAGCACGTGGTATTTAAGGTGTGGCCCAGGAATAGCCAATAGATTTTATTGTGTAAAGCAGTCATGTTTTGTGCATCATACATGATGAGTGCCACTGACATTTCCTACCTTATGGACTGTGTACTGGTAGACTGTGAGATACTGAAGCATCCACTGTCCAGCGCCCTCAGCCATCTGCCCGAATTAGTGAATCATTTCCCATCCAGAATGCATAAAGCTCAAGCTGTGGGCAGTTTTCATCATTTTTCTGAAAGTCATCATTGAACTGCATTGATTTGTCATTGTTGTTTAAATAAATCATATGGTGCAGGTCTTTTAGCTGGTTGCATGAAAGTGCAAGCAATTGATGCTGAATACTTGAGTGAATTTAAAATTGAGGAGTCATTTTCATCATTCAAGACTTTGTTATTTTCTTACTGTCAATTTTTATACCAGCAAAACAATGTACAAATATTTGCAGGAAATTAGTACAAAAGGCATGCTATAGGGAGGGCAAAGAAAACAGATTATCAGATTTTAGTCCTCACAGAAATATTACTGCAGCATGTTACCTGTAAAAAGCAGTGAGAGAACTGTTGAATTATGCATCCTTTCCATAGTCATCCTTTCCTTTATTAAAATTTTTAAATGTAAATATATTGACAGTAATACTACTGCATCAAGCTCAAAATAAATTATGAACAAAACCAGAAAACAACAAGATTATTTGATAAATACCTGTTCTGGGAACAAAAATTAAAATGACTTGACAACATCTGGTGATTCACAGAGAATCTTATAGAATCATTTACATTGGAAAAGACCTCTAAAATCATTAAGTCCAACCATTAACGTAACACCACTGTTTTCACCACTAAACCATATCCCTTAACTGCCACATCCACACACCTTTTGAACACTTCCAGGGACAGTGATTGCACCACTTCCCTGGGATGCCTGTTTGAATGCCTGACCACTCTTTCAGTGAAAGTATTTTCCCTCACATCCAATCTAAATCTCCCCTGACTCAACTTGAGGCCATTTCCTCTGGTCCTATCACTTGTTACCTGGGAGAAGGGCCCAACCAACCCCCACCTTACTACAGCCTTCTTTCAGGGGGTTGTAGAGCCAGTAAATCTACCTTAGTACAGTGAACTACAAAAGCCATGAAGGGTTTTTTGTTCTGTTTTAAAACTAGACACCACAAATTTGCCATTAGTTTTTGCTGTTAGTATTCAGAGTTGGGTTGGAACCCCGATTAACAGCAGAAGCAGAGCTCAGGCCTTTGTGTATAACTAAGACTTTTGCCATTTGTTAGGATAACCGTCTTTCTGGAAATTTTGTAAAGACCAGGGGAATGCTAGTGGGCAAAACCAAGAAAAGAGGAGATGCTACCTATGGAGGTTGGTGTGAGAGAAGAAAGCTTTAGGCAGTGGACTATTAGTCTTAAATCAACTCTCCCATAAGGAGCCCAACCCTAAATGCCCTTTAACCTGCCCTGTGGGTGTGAAGGCAAAATTAGCATGTGCTCTGTACTCGGGAAGTAAGCTGCTATCTTTCTCAAAACTGGCTTTCTGAGTAGAGAGAGATTTCCCAATCCCACACTTCTTTTGTCCCCCCCTACAAACCAACAGCAATTTTAAAGGAAGAGCAGCATTGCTGTGCATTAGCTGCCAGTTTCTGATGGCACCCACTGCAGTGTCCAGAGCTTGTGCAGGTAGCTTGACAGGCACATGTGTTACCTGCTGTGACAGCATAGGAGGAGCAAGCCTCAGCATTTGACCACCAGAGTCAAATCTGGCTGTTAGAATGACCTTTTTGGTGGGTAACTTTTTGCAGCTCCTGGTGGAGCAAAGGATCCAACTTAGAGAGTGATGTGAGCTCCCCCTCTTTCCTGGGAGCCATGCCAAGATGCTGATGTTCAGCCCTTGGCCTGGTGTGGCATTGGTACCAGCAAGGCATTACCATAAACTGTCAGCTTGAAAGGCTGTTTAAAGTGTTTAAGAACAAGTTCACGCTTGAAGAGTTATCCAAAGGTGATCAAATGTAATGAGTCTTTAAATTGACTTAAATGAGCTGGAAATCAGACCTCCAAAGCAATTGCTGCTCAGGTTACTCACCCTGCCTGTACTAAGGTAAGCTCTGCGGTGTGTAAGTACCTCTGCCCTGAAGCAGCAATCCATGAGCATTGGAGCTGCAGGGCTACAGGATCTATTTAAGCTTTGTTGAGCCTCTCAGCATGGGAGACCCTGGAGAAACAGGAGATCAAATGTGCAGTACAGCAACATTCAGCTAGCATTTCCCTAACCTTCAGCGGGAGTGATTTGAGCTTGGTGGTAGCTGTCAGATCCAGTTAAGTACTCAGCTAGTGGCATTCTACCCTGTTTATTAAGATAAAAGGTGGTTCTGAAATGCTTCCTGGGGTTTGCTGTGGGAGTTGCAGGCTCCTGCACAAAGCCCTGTGACCCTTGCATCTCAGAGGGGGTTTCCTTTGCCACAGGAGGGCAGAGAAGGGGGAACATTGCTCTAAATTAGCTACTGCTTCCTGCAAAGTTGTCCTGGTGTTAGGCTGTCTTATGCATTAGATGTACTTAGGTACATCTTACATCAAAGAGAGCAGGCAGACCCCTTCCCTCCCAGCTTGTCATACCTTTGCCCCCCTTTCTCTCTCAGAGACAGGAAAAAGCACTGTAGCATTGATGGTGGATAAAGGCTAACTCTTAACGCCTGCCCCTCCATACTGACACACGCAAACAGCCTCCACAGTCTGGACTTTACATCGCCCATTGCTCACTCACTGGGGAACTGGACTGGGTGCTGGTTGTCTGACTAAGCCCTACTGACTTCATCCTGATACTTCATTATCAGATGGGTTACCAGCTGCTTAATGAACTGCCAGACCACAAATGCTGTCCCCTAAGTGCTGTAGTTTCCACAGTCTTTACCCTGCTTCCTTAGCTCTCTTCTGAAGAATGGGATTGAGCATCACCTGCCAGAAGGCATGAACTTATTTCACTCACATTTCACTGACTTCCACCTAGACAAAAATTATCCTTTCTGCCCTCAGCGCTGTATCAGTGGCCACACAGTTATAATGTGTGCGAAGTCATTCCTTATGTCCCAACATGCAGTTACAAGCTTGCCCTAAGATTTTACTGTATCAAAATACAAAAGTAGTGATCAGAAGGAAAATAGTAAGTGCTTCCTCTTTGCAGCCCTTTCTTCATAAGGGCTACCTCATTTCAGACATGTAGGTGCAAATTTCATTCCACGTGGATACACTCGGGAAGAGGACAGGGGTGCAATCTGACCAAGGGAACAGGCTTTAGGAGCACTTCTGGAGTGCTGCCCATTACACTGGGGTGTTCATGTTTGCAATCACTGGGATGTGTAGGAAGCAGTGAGAACAAGGGTTTATCTCTTGACAAAGCAGAGGAACCAAACCAAGTTTTAAACTGAACCTTCACACATGCCTCTGCATTGTTTCCAGGATAGCTTGAGCCATGAAAATTAAACTTACCTTGCAGACCCTCCCAACAACCCAGCACAACAGATGAAAAAGCACCAGAGCCAACACTGAAAGAATATGTTCCTTATATTATGAGCTTTCCAAGATTTTGATCCAGATTTCTGTTCACATTCCTATTTTTCAAAACTAGATAAAAAGTATTAAGTTCTACTCAGATGGTTTTATTTCACTCTTTATCGATATGTATACAAATTACAATATGTATGTATATAAAAACAAGTAAATGGAAAAGAAATACCAGTTTAAAAAATGATTAAAAATCAGAAAAAAAGGAAAAAGACTTATTCTACTGCATGGTAGTTAAACAATTTGCATCAAGCTGATACTGCTGTTCATTTTTAACTGTTGTTACTAACAGTTGTGAAAAATAAATTCTCAGTATTCCATTTCTTTCAGTCATTTGTGTAGCTCTTTCATTTCATCCCAGTGAGACAATGAAAGCAGTGTGCCTTGTTCAACCACTTTCTGATTCCCCTTCACTAACGCAAAAGGTAAATTACAGGAGAGTATACAAATGAATTGTGACTGCACTTTAGGGACTCCTAAGGATATCTGCGCTCACCTTAGTTTTAGTAAAATCTGCCTAATTTTAATCTGGGGTTTAAATCTGGTTGGCAGGATTTTCTTTCTCTGCCTTAATGTCTTGTGGTGTACTCTAGCAGTGGCTCTGCAATGGGAAGCTGTTGGAATGGAACCCACGTCGTGAGCATTTACTCTGAAGCAGCCTTTGTCTGGATGCACTTTAGCAGTTGGAGCATGTCCATCCACAGATTTGGTTTCACACACTCCAGAACCACTCTGCAACAGAAGTGTGGCAATTGGAACCATTGGAACCATAGGGAAAGTAGCTTAAAAACATTCTCCTGATGCAGAACAAAGCACTAACAAAGGCACACCAGATAAAGTCCAATTCCCATCCTCTTGTTCTTCTATCCTGAAGCTCTTGTAACTGGAACACTGATGGTTAAAATCAAGATGAAAAAGGTTTAGGCCTTGAAAAGTATAGCTTGATTAAAGAACATGCTTGATCCTTCAAAGTCCAGAGAGCTTTCAATAAACATTCTCCAACAAAGTCTTGGAAACTGCTAAAAAAGAAATCTCTGGTAATCCCTTGACTGAGATCCATATGTTTTCTATTAAATTGTTGTCTGGCTGTGCTCAAACAACTTGTGCTGTTAGCTTTAGGTAGCAGAAGCAGGTGCAAGTCCAGCTATCAAGTGCAGGTTTGGCGATTGGCAGCAGCAGAGAACTGGCTATCAACTTACACCATTCTTTTCAGCCCATGCTTTTTCGCTTTCCAAAGCAGCAGGTTTCAGCTGCTCTGACTGTTCTCACCATCTCCACTCTCACTGTCAATGAAGAAGGAAGCCCTGATTTTCATGGCTGAATATTTCAGGGAATACCACATCCCATGCCATGTAGACCAAACCAAGCCATCATCATGGCGTCCACTGTACCTCCCCCTTCTGTAGTATTGCCCATTGAGGTTTACAGCGTGGCACCTTGGAACAATACAGGAAAGAGAAAAAGGGAATTATGTTTAGCATGGGAAGATATTGCACCCTTGCAGTGAAGTAGTGTTCTCACACAACATATGTTTAGCAATACCAGGACGGGGTGGACTAAATGGTTTTTGCATTTAGTGGAACACAGAGGAATATGGGGGTCATCCTAAAGCAGACTCCTACACTGGTCAGATAGTTCAGCCTGTTGACTCCTTCAGGTGTATTAACTAGAGACATTATAACTACGTTGCCTGAACAAAGGGGTGTAGTGCCATTTGGTAAGCTCTAGCTCAAGTGTAGGCAGCTCCATATTGACACCTAAAAATGCAGACGTCTTTTCATCAAGGTAAATCCTACTATTGATAAACATTTTTTGTAGCTCCACTGATTTCAGTTGGTATGTGATGAGAATCCGGTCAAAGAGGCTCATCCTGGACTAAAGCAGAGAAAACCTGAGAGTGGTATATCCCTGCTTCCAGGGCTGTTAAACATGAGTCCCTATCCATTGACGTGTGGCATATGCCCAAACAGCAAATATATCATCATAACAGCTGTGGGGTAGCTCTGCCCTTACACATGCTTCCCACTAGGGAAATGTCCTTTGTACGCACTTCACCTTACCGTGGCTATAGTGGTTTTCTTTGCTGGAGCACAATACAAAGCTCGTTCAGGGATTTTAACTGGGCTCTCTTCCTTCCAGGTCATTGTTCCCTATGCATTTTATCTGACCCATTTTCTTAAAATGAATTCAACTCACCTGCTTTGCTATAATGAAAGAAGCAAATTGTTTTCCTTTGAGGATTTGTAGGTATGAACATCTTAGGTTTGGCTGTGCAAGGTGGCCAGTGTACACAGCAAGCTCCATCAGCTCTAAGGCAAGCAGGTCCTCTCAGCAGTACTGCCACCCACACCCTACACATCCAAGAGGAATCAGCTGTTTTCCATACCTGTTAAACCACCAGCCACCCTTGTTCTCTGATGCACAGTTGCCTGCCAGGAATCGATCGTGATCCTTATCAGATGTGCTGAACTGCATCCCTCTGTGAGAGGCTGACCACTGATCTTCAAAATTGCTCCCACCAGACAGAGCGTCGCCAGCATTACCAGAATAGGTGCCAAACCATAACCTGTAATTGTCCTGTAAGAATATGTGAAACATGTCTTCGATACCCATTCTTTCTGCCTTTCCTCCCATTTTTTATGTCAAATTAGCTCTGGACATTTTATCCACTGTCAAAGACATAACTGTTGAAGTCAAGGGTGACTTTTGTCTCCATGCTTTCATGACCCTAGTGTAGATCAATGCAGGATTTAAACTTCCAGAAGGGATTGGTAATTACTGCTGCTGCTACAGAGGGCTTCATGTTTATTGTGATTCAACAACCATTTAATACACTTTACAACAAGATAGAAAGCTCCTTCTAGGTGATCAAGAAAGCTGATCTAGCTTTCAGTTTAGCCGAAAACTGTGCTAAGTAGTTGCCTTCATAAACTGATCAGTTGTTCAGCTAGAATAAATGCTTAGGTATTTTGTTCTTCCAAGGACTAGAAGCCATCTGATTTCTATGGTCTGGTCCTGGTAGGAATACTTCTAATAGTCCCATTGTGCACAGCTAATAGGTCTAAGAGATGTTTGATATCAAGTGGATGATCACTTTTGTGTTGCAGGCTTTCTCCTGTCATCATTGTCCTCCTTTCTTTATGAAAAATGGCAGTAAGGTATTAAAATGAATCTGTTCAAACTTTTAATAAAAATACTCTAACTGCAAACTGAGCATAATATGCACATTTCTGGAGCAGTGATGGAGTTGGAACTAGGACTGATCCATGCAGCACCCTTAGTTATTTGGGCTACTTACATGTGGTGTTCAGGGAGGCAAGTCTGCAAGGAATAACACCTGTATGGAGCTGGACACTGTCTACAGCTAGATGGCAAACATGAAAAGACAGGATGTGTCTGTCTCTGGGTTTTCTGAGTTTGTAGCAGTAGTTGAAGGGCTACAGGTACTTCTCTTCAGGATAGGAACTTACAACTGCTCTTTCAAAGCTTTGATTAGAGTTCACTGTTTTATTTTAAAATGAAGTCAAGAGGATTTGTTCTGGTGCTTGTCTTTTACGTGACATCCTGAAACACTCTCTTAGGAAGCGGGAGAACAGGGCTCCATTTAGTTGCAGAGGTTCAAACCCTAAGAGTCTGCTCACTTACAGAAGACTCTTTTAATTGTGAGGCCAGAGGCAAATACATGTGGGGATCCCTGTGCCCTGTGGCAGAGAACTGCCCTCTGTTCAGCAGCAGAGTTAGCAAGAGGACACACTTGTCACCCATTGAGCTGGGCACTCAGTTGTAAGGAAAAAGTCCCAGGTTTATGTCCTTGCTCCCAGGGCTGTTTGTCTGTCTGTCAGTCAGACAAACTAGGAAGCCCAGGGCACCAGAGCAGGTAAGTTCTGCAGAGCTGTAGATACAACCCTGATACTGGTCTGATGTTGCATATGCAGCTGCCCAACCCTCACAGGCCAAAGCAAGCAAATCACTGCTCCCTCCATTTCTTACCTTCTCATTTGCAAGCTGGAAATTTTCATAGATTGCATAACGTCTTTCCCCATGCCAGTCCATCAGGTCAATCTTTAATGAATTCTCTCCTAAACATAAAGTTGTGTCCTGTTAGATAAACTATCTAATGCAAATTAGAAAGAAATCTATGGAGAAAAAATACTTGGACCTCTAGCAAGCAGGTCATGGATGTGGTCATTGCCCAGCCAGTATTCATCATTCTTGCCCTGGAATTTCCCAAATCCCAGTTTGTAATCATCCCATTTCCTGCAGAGAGATATAAATATCAATTTCATCATGAGAGGGGATTAAACAGTTTGTGATACTTGGGTGTGGTAACAAGTAAAACTTCACCTTTATCTCTAGATACTATTTTCTAAAAGTATCCAACTCATCACAAGCTGAGCTGAGGTTTGTCACTCTGTTTTAGAAGTAAATCCAACTCACAGCTTACTTTTTCCCCTGTTAAACCTCTGCCCATATATATGTTGGGATCAAACCTTCAAACTGCCAGATGCGGACTGAGGCTGCCAGTTAAATGGAATGGGAAAGCAGCACCTGTCACATTGGTCTTTGGCAGAACACCTGGTATTGTTCTTCAGCAAGTCATAATTCACATGATCTATGTATTACCTCTGATATTCACTTATACTTCCTGCGTGCCATCATTTCCAGTTTTAGTAACCCTGTGTTTATTCCCTCTCTCATGGTTGTTATTATGGATATTCATTCTGCCTGACCTACATACTAGTCAGTGCTCCTCTTCAGGATGTTTTTCTTTCACCTGAACTACCATTGCTAGATAGCTACCACTCTCTGGGCAAGCAAGCTGGTTTAGAGGCAGTTGAGGTAGCTTTGCAATGCACTGCATAGACTTTAAGAGGCATTAAATATGGCCTGAAATTGTGTGTGCTGTAATAGTGAATTAAACTTCTCAGGGACATTTCTTCTTACATGTGCTACCAGAGCATCTCTCCTCCTGTAAATTTCAGTGTGAAAGTCACCTCTCTGGGATTTTGCATAGGGGAAGGACAATCTGGTTTGGCACCTTTTTGAGTTATTTGAATGGGATAATAAATGTTGCAACATGCTGAATATAATTCCTGGTATGAGAACAGATCTGTTCAACAGGTCTCAGTCTATGCACTGGTAGCAGGTACCTGCCAATTTGGAGAATTTAACAGTCTTCAATAATGATAAAATATGCATTGAAATGCAGAGAACCTATGAAAAAGAAGTTAGAGATCCATTTTGGAAATGGTCTCCTGCTGCTAGTTGGTACCACCAGATTGTCCTAATCCTAAATTATCATCACTAATTTATAGTCTTGCATATCCTGCTTCTCAAGGATGGGGTTTTGCCTGGCAGCAGGATGGGGCTGGGAGCTGGTGGCCTGACTGCAAGCCTTGTTGATGCAACCAAAATGCACCCACCTGTTGAAATTCTCCTTGCCGTTACTCCGCCGCTGAATGACAGTCCAGCCCCCACCATCAGACATGTCACAGAACGCCAGGAAAGGCTCTCGGTCTGCTCTGGGCCTGATCCGGTAGTAGCCACTTGTGGTGCTCTTCCGATTATAAACTGCAGAGCAATCTGGGCAGAACGGCATCAGTTGGTTAAACAGGCTGGGGGGAAAGCCAAGGGCTCTGTGGCACCACAAGAAGACATCACTGAGAGGCTCTATGGGACAAGGACACTTGGCTAGCCTGTGCATAGTTCTGCAAGCCCTATAAAGGTAGTAGCTACACTGATTTGCAAACTGCTGGCCTGACAAAGAGCTTTAAAGCTTGAGAGTCTTTACAGCCATGCTCTCTGAGGAAATAATTCCCAAATCCTTGGTGAGATGCAGGAAAGCTGCAGCTTAGCCTGGGGCTAGATCGTGAAAGCTTGGGACTGAAACCATCTCTGTCAGCAAGATCTTTGGCATGGAAGCTAATTTCCATGTGAAGGGTAAGGTAACCTCAGATTTACTTCTGGTAGGATCAGGGAGCAATATTTCTAAAATAATAGGATAAGCTCCTATGTCCAGCTCTACCAGGGCTGTATCAGGAGAGAGCTCTTCAGGATCTCAGTGCTTCACACTTTCAGTGTAATGCCCAAAGGCTAAAATCTTGGCCACGGGCAATGATGTCATTTATGACTATGTTCTCAAAGTAACACCAAGGAACAAATTATGCATGCCTGCCACAGAAGTAATGGAGGAACTGAGGAACAGGGAGGCTTGGCTCATCCAATCAGGTCTCAGTGCCTGCAGCTGAGCCAGGCACTCTGGGCTCCCCTAAGTCACTCAGGGAATATGGGTTCTTCAAGAGCAGGACCCATCTCTTCCTAATGGAGATGCCTAAAGTAAATCTGATGGAAAACATGAGAGGTGACTATTCCTCTCTGCAGCAGAGTCCCAGGTAAGAAACCCAGCTGAAGGTGTCCATTTGGCACCTGGGTAGTAGCTGCCTAGAGCTGGGACAAGTGACTCTAGAGCCAAGGGATATCTTATAGTGTCAGAGCCACCAGTCAGCTCTTCTCCTTCCCATGTACCTGTATTTTAAGCCACCATCCACTTAAAAAAATTCAAACTTTTAGCACAAGTAAAATATGACACATGGGACAGTGTAGGGAGAAATAAACATTGTGGCGCACTACTGCAAAATGTACCTTGGTCATACACAATCAAATTTCCACTGGTTGTGGGTAAAAGTATCTCATGCTGCACACTCCTGTTGCCTGAGAATAGTCCACTTTTAGTTCTGTGGTAAGTGTTCTCCAGGATGTCCTTCAGCTGCAGTTCATATAAGTAAAGCAAGTCTTGAAGTTGTTTTAACCTTTGTCTTAATTTATTGTTGTCTAAGAGGCAGATATCTTTGTCCTGTGGAGAAAATAAAACCCCCACACTTAAGTCAGTGGTAAGGAGAGACACAGAAAGAGGAGTATCTGTCTCCTCTTGACCCTAGCATGTCACACTGCCTATGTGGGTCAACATGATTTGATGGTGATCTCTTCCTAAGATACGCAAATCTTGCACAGCATGAGCTGTTGAGTTCAATCCAGTGGAAAAGGGGTTTCTGCAACAACGTTGACATTGATCAGAGCATGCCAGAATATGATCCAACACACAAAAATTTACTTTGGACAAAAAAAATTTCTCTTGACCCCCACTTGAAGAGCTCAAGGGGAAGGTTTGCCAACTATGAAAGTGCTCGGATTGATAAGAGAGGGAAAACTTGGCTCTTGCACTGCAGATGGGCCAAATCAGCAAGGTTCCAGAATCATCTTCACGTAAAACTGAAAAAGAGCTGATATTTTGGCTATAAAATTACATTTTTTAAAAAAAAGATATTTTAGTTGTCATTTTTGTTTATTTTTAATTCCTAGTAATGTCAGTTCAGTCCCCCACATGGCTGTACAGCCCTTAATGCTATGAAAATCCTGTATTATCAGGACAACATTCCTTTAGCTGCAGGCAGATGTGTTTTTGCTCTGCTCTTGCATGTCTCTATCCCTCTTGTGGGGGAGTATCCATCTCTGCATTAGTAGGAATGATGAACCATTGAGAGAGTGTACAGACATAGCTAAAAGACACGAACCGAAAACCTGGGTGCAGGTGAGCCAAAGCTGACCAGGAGAAGGAGCAGCAGCAACCAGTGCATCATCACACTCATTTCTTATCACCTGAAAAGAGGCATTGACAGGCTGTAATGGAGGCTTTTTTAGTTACTCTCACAACTTAACCCCCCTCACATTTATGTTTAATTCCCCAGGAAATGCTGCAGGACTTGCAAAGGAGGTTGTGTGAAACTACAGGCAGGATAAAATCAGGGAAAAATGTATATTAAGGAGAAGCTAAAGCACCAGGGCATTATG
The DNA here is from genome assembly GCA_013400515.1 of Erpornis zantholeuca. Taxonomy (NCBI): domain Eukaryota; kingdom Metazoa; phylum Chordata; class Aves; order Passeriformes; family Timaliidae; genus Erpornis; species Erpornis zantholeuca. Next base: position 50,133 of record VZTN01030915.1, read on the forward strand.
CTGACAGGGCTAAAGGCTTAGGTCTGCTCCTGATTCCCTGCAGAAATAAATACTGTGTGACTTTCCTGTAGCCTCTGTATCTCCTCCCAGGTCTCCACACAGATACAAAGCTGCTCAGCAATCATGTCTCCTTGAGGAGTTGTTGTCAAAATCACACAATGTTTATTCAGGTCAAACTTCCCAAAGCGGAATTAAGAGGAATTTGCCTCCTGGTTAAGTTGATGAGACTGACAGTCTCACAGAGTAAACCAAGAAGATAATCAATGAAAGAAGATGTTCTAAACACAAGGAGAGGATGTTCTTGTTATGGGACATTAAGTGTGTACAAGAAAGAACTTGCATATAATATGTAACAACTATACTTTTTCTTGTATGGCTAATTGTATTACTGCTTGAATGGTCATTGTTTGTTAGACAACCTTATCATTGTCTACTAAACAGCCAATCTTAATGAGCCATGGTAATTGTGAAGAAGTATAAGAGTAGCAACAAAGAACAACAAAAACTTTTGCAGCTTTAGATTACAAGAAGTGTGTGTGTTGTTACGTCTGTCTCGAAAAAGCAACATTAAGCGACTGTAGAAATTACCCCTCATCAGTCCTTGGAGTGGTCTGTGAGGATGTAATTACCTTGGAGGCCAAGTCACACACGTGACAGAGTGGACATGGAATAGTATTTTCTTGGATTTCAGTGGAAAAGATGTCTACTGCCAATCTGCCCCAACACACTTTGGCTTTGATTGGAGAGTCTTAGCTAGAACATATGCTAAGAGACTGCCACTGGGAACATGCAGCTGAACATGAGTGAACAGTACGAATTGTTCACAATGTGCTTGCATAGTGCTTTAAGAAAAAAAATCAGAAAGAAAAAATCTGAAAAATAGGCTAAACCTAATTCCCTCACTTCACATCTGGAAGCACTGCAGAAACTTGGCTCCCCAGCTCTGTGCTCTGAGTGATGTGCTTTGTTTCAGCTATGGCTCTAGCAGCATCCCCACAATGGCTGATGCTAGAGCTGCTTCCAAACCACCAAAGCTGCTGCAACAGAGGAGCCCTCTGCCGAGATGGGCAGGCAGGGCCCAAAGCAGGCTGAAGGAAGAAAATCTCCATGGAAGTTGCTCATAAAAGGTGATGTACAGGTAGGTGCTTCAGTCTGTGGCATTTTTCATCTCATAGAGAGAAGAGTTCAATACTGCAGCAGGAGAACCCCACAAGCCCAGGACCATTGGTGCTGTTCACACCACCCCACAGTTGTGTCAGTGACTGCAGCACTGGTGCTGAGGTCAGAGTCAGACCCCACACAGTGCCCACAGGTGACAGCAAAAAGCTGCCAGGAAGGGTGGGATTGAGTGACAGCTCCTGGAAACCAGACAGTGCAGAGCAGAGGGAAAGAAAACAACTCCATCTACACCTTTACCAAGACACATGAAATGCACGTACCTGTAATTGCCTTTCTTCAGACCTCCTCCTGGAAAGATTATCTCCCTTAAAAGTCAACTGTAAAAGAAAGTGATCATAAACCTGGCTGCATTTCAAAAGGTTGATGAGATTTTCCTCTGCAGATGACCTATATCAAGGGCACAGAGGAAGAATGTTGCACAGCACTAGGTAGTTTCACAGAAAAGGTACCTGCAATTCCTTGTGTGAAAGAGTTACCCAGACCCCAAGTTTTCTGTTGTTACCCAGTACTCACTTGCTGCTTCCCAGTGAGAATAAACAACAGTAGGTTTCTATCAACAGTGCTCTCTAAAGGAGAGGGGAGAGGGGCTCTGCTGCTTGCATACTATTACCTACCTTGACTAGGAAGCTCAACCAAGGCTGACTTCTTTGAGTGTTTATGTGAATCACTCAGGCTAATGCTCCCTGTGGGAGTTTTGGCTCATGTTTTAACACAGTCAGCCTCATTTCAGTAAGTCCTGCAAGGTGGATATAACACAGCTTTTCCATTCAGCATTCCTTTTGCTGTTTAATCTGTTTTAGAAGAGCACAGCTGTAATGCCAAAGAAGCTGCAAATCTGAAGCAAGAAGCAAACACAGTGGTATTAAGCAAGATTTGCTATTAGACTGAAATCTCAGGAGGCTTGGAGTTGTGTAACTCTCCTGTAAGCGGCATGATTAGATTTGCTAGTTAACACAAACAAGGACATTTGTGGAAAAGAGAAAAAAACCACAAAACCAAACAGATGGGTGCCTCCCTTTGCATTATGGCCAAGATATTACAGATTATTTAAAAGAAAATAGCAGGAATGTTCCATTTTACAGAGCTTTGTTCAGAGGAGACACCATGGGCACAAAAGACAAGGCATATAAACCCATGGTAAATGTCTGTGCTATTCTTCAGGAAAGCAGAACTATCCAGCTACTACCAATTACAGCAGTGCTGTTTATTTCTTAAAAACAGCATTCCTCTTCTCCCGCAAGAACCCTGACTTATTTCACTGCCAAAGGATTATGTAAGCAGTGCTTTTCTTCTCACTTGTTTTCTAGCCCCAGTTTTAGGCTGGTTTTGACAGCTATGAAATTAACTGAGTGAAATATTTCCTCTCCTTGCTAGTGGGTACTTGGCCCTTTCTTCTGTCCCTTTGGCCAGGAACTGCAGCTGGCAGCAGGGTGCTCAGGTATCATGCACTGGAGCACAGGGAGATTGCACGTCATCCTCTGGGACTTTCACCGGCAGCAGCAATTCTTTCTCAGTTGGACCCATCCAGACAGCACTCAACATGCTGTGTAACAATTTATGCTCTTGTCTAGATAGCCAAAAATCCCATTGGCCTGCAAGCATCTCCTGATCCCAGGTGGGATCAGTGACAGGGCTGAGACTATGGTGGTAATGTTGGAGTGTGGGTAGCAGTCAGTGCCCTGCAGCTATCTGCAGGGCTAAAGGATTAGGGAGAATCAGGCCTCATAGCATTAAGTTCTGCTGGCAGAAGGGAGCAGTGAAACTGCAGTACCAGTGAAACTCACGTGTGCTTTGTGACTGCAGCTTTTCAGAAACAGGACTTAGTCTCCAACCCTCAATCAGTGGCTGCCAAAACATCTCTCAGAGCCAAGACATCTGGAGCACTCGCAGCTGCCTCTAGGACTCCACCAATGTTCGCCTCAGCAGTGTCTGCATGTGAAAATCCCGCTCAGCTGGAGCACAGTTATTGCATACCTGTTTCATGATTAACGTATTTTCCCAGGCTAGAGGAAGCTTTAGGAACATCTGAAGCACATGAGAGGGGTTGCCATGAGGTTGAGTTCACATGAGGTGGGTCTAGCAGGAGAGTGTCTCCACGTACTGCTCCACTGGCTCAGAGCTAAAATAATCAAGTCATCATAAAGAATGTGGACACTGTGTGATCACCAGTGTTTCCTCACAGATGTTGAAATCCCTAGGCACTGTGACAATTTTGGGGTTTTTCCTGGAATACATATGCTTCACAAATATTCTGGAATCCAAATTCCTGTTTAGAGATCAGATTCCCTTTTCTCAAGATACTCAGTGATCTTGTCAGCAAAAAATAAGAGTCTCATTAACTAAACACCTTCCTATCCTGCTGTTCTCCACCTTCCTTCCAGCAAAAGTATGTGGGTGCTGAATAGTAGTCACAAAAATTATTAATCACACATTAAATGCACAGCCAGCACATGCAAACTGGTGTATAAATGTGACTGAAGATCATGGCTCTGGGGTAGGTCTTGATATTCCTACAGTCACGGGGAAAAAAATGGTTTGGGATGAAGACAGGAAGATGACACCCGATGGATATTAACACCCTCAGAACGCAAAGGAACATCACTGCAGCTGGAAGATAGTAGTGGCATCTCAAAACTCTTCCAAAACCAGTTTCTTGTTCTTGTTTGATTGTTTTTTCTTAAAGGGGAAAGGCGAGAAGTGGGGCAGACTGCTTCAGGCTGCAGAGATAGAGAGACCTAAGGATTTCACAGCAAGAGTCTGACTGCCTACCTGTGCTCTAGGAAAATACAGGGTAGTCTGGACCCAGCTCAAAGCAAAACAGATTATTTTCAGTGAATCAAGGTGCTCTATGTATTTGCAGTATTTTTGTACTTTCCTATCACATCTCACCTTCTATGAACACCCTGCTCATATGGAGAGATCGCAGACCAGACTCCTTTGCAGGCACTGCAGGTGTGGAGGTATCTACGAGGGGGCTGCAGGCCCTCGATGTTTGAGCTAGTATCTGTAGGAATCTGGGCTGCCAGGATTTTTAAAGCAAAGTTAATATATGAGATGTGAAACAAATATTTAATGTGTTTTAATCTAACAATAAAGGGTTTCATCAAAAGTAAGATAAATTTAAAAGACTGGGATGACATCAGCCACCATAGTTTCAGCCTATGAAATAACCGAAACTGGTGTTTGCACATGAAAAGTCTGTGGTTTGTAAGCAAGGAGTAACCACAGAAATCTGTGTACGAAGAAGAAGCAATAGTGGCAGACCACGAAACATGCTAGATCCGAATATTTTGATAACGTTCAAAGAGCAAACACATAATTCAGTTTAACTAATGAGTCTGCATGCAGCTTATGAGTATCTAATGGGTTGACACAACAAATGTAATTAGTTTGTAAGTTCCTGAGGGCAAGCACAGGTCCCAGCAATCTCACATCAGGAATAGCTGTACCAAAGGGAATTAATCACAAGACCAGAGGGAATATGTGGACTGCATGATCTTCTACCTACCTCAGGTCAGGGAAGTTCCCTGACCTGATTCACTGTCATTTGAACTGGAACATCCCTTTGAGAAGAAGACATTTTGCTGTAAAACATTTAGTGCTGAAGAACCAGCCACAAACCTTAGCATGTTCTTCCACTTTTTAATTACTTGCATTGTTTTTTGGTTTTTTTTTTCATGAGTCTGAATCTTCCAAGCCTCATCCTGCAGCCTTTTCATCTCAGGATGCCTTACTCTGAGATGGGGAAGAGTCCTCTGTTGCCAAATGCCTTTTTTCCTGCTAAAGGCTAGGTCCTAACACAGAAGCTGTGTGCTTGCTCCTGGCTGGGAATGCAAACCTCCATTATCTGCTTTGGCTGTGGGTATGTGTGCGGGAAACCCAGCAGGGTCATGGAGCGAGAGGCTACTTGGAGCTTTTCCTAGGCAGGTCTGAGGAACATGACACAAGCACACCGCTCCTGAGTAGGGTGCTCGGCTGGCATGGAGAGGAAGGGCAGGAACAAGTTCTCCTCCTGGAGAAATTTCATTCAGGGCTGTTTAATGCAGAACAACTATACAGAGGTGAGAAGAGCTGTGGGTGGTGTATGACAGTGAGTGGTGGAGGTGGTCTCACTGTGTGGACACTGACAAGTTTAGTCAGGGAGAAATTTTCGAGCTCTCAGCCCTGTTGATGAGAAGTTACTTTCTCACAAGTGGAGCTGAAAACCAAGAGAAGTTTGTGTAAACTATCTCATGTGTTTTTGTAAACTATATGTTGTAAGTGGTGTTTTTCACATTTTTTATTCTAACTTGTTATTCTGTAACTAGCCAATGATGCTAAAAAGGTGTTCACTTAAGAACCTATGACAGTCTCCTACTCTAGTGACCCTAGATATATAAAGGGAAAGATTTTCTTAATAAATGGCTTCTTTCACCTGAAGTTCATGCTGCAATTTCTTGCCAACCCCAGATTCAACTGCAACATCACTGGGCATGTTGAAGGGGGTCCAGGAACAGCACTACTCTGTCTAGATTTGGGAGCCTGATTTACCCCAGGCAGGGACAAGCAGCACAGATATGTTGTCAGGACAGGAAAAGAACTGCAGGTTCTGGAGGTATTTCTGCAGCCCAACAGAGAAGTGCCAAATCAATTTAATTGCCTAAAAAGTTGGACAATTGCTGAACAAATACCTTTCTAGATCTAAATGTTGATGGTGTTAGTCTTCTTTCACCCCTTCTGGGGCACCTTGACCTTTTTCCAGATCCAGTCCTGTCTGACTGTGATTGAGTCACTCACAGTAAAAGCCATGTAAAGAGCTCAGGCAATAGTTCCAAACCAAAATATTTCCTGTTCGCGTATCCGAGGATCTTACTCCTTTTGTCACAGAGCTACATGCCACAACCATCTGTCACTGGCTAATCCCTGCTGTTGCTCCAGGACTTTTCAGTGTTACCTGACTTCATCACAGTCACTGATGCCCCAAGTCTGACCTGCATGGTGTCACTCTGTGCAGTCAGGATGATTGTGATTCACAACACTTGAGGAATTAATCCAGCTTTTTGACATGTGCACACACAGGCCATGCAGGTGGCAGGTGCCTTGTTGGGAGCTAAGAGGGGCTGTAAGTAGACCTAGAATGTTTTTAACATGGTCCTCTAGGTACCAAGGGCTGAAAAACAACATCCTGAGGTCTTTTGTTCTGAGATTGACAGTGGATGCAAGTTACAATTTCCTCAGTGCCAGGCAGTGTATCTGACCATGGTTATAACCTCTGTGTCAGCTGCAAACTTCATCATTCAGGACTTTGTCTGGTTTAAAACAAAACAACACAACATGAAACAGTGTAAGACAACACCCAATCCCTGCAGAACCTCTCAGGAAAAGAATCGCTTCAGGATGGTTTCTCTTTTGGTTATTTTAAGACTAGTGTGCTGCGCTCACATCAATGTGAACCGGACTGAGTTTATATTTTTCCATCTTTTAAATCAAGGTTATTTTCTAGCCAGTCAGTTGCTTACAGTATTTTATTTTTTAAAATAAAATACTCTTATTTTAGCAGTAAAACTTGCAATCTTGTTCTAGAAATATGTTTGACACAATTATTTCCCCCAATTACATGTAGATTTACAATTATTATTTATATTATTATTATTGTTACCACTATTTAGTTTCTTTAATATTTTATTAGTCAAAACCTTCTGTCTAATCTGCTCTCATTTCTCAGGGAGCATATTCAAGCTGACAAACTATCACCACCAGGTCATCTGATCTACCTGTGTTTCATATTGGCAGGGAATTCTTTTTTTACCCACTTATCTTCATATTTCTGCTATCTCAAGACTTATTAAAAATGTAATTATTTTTCTTGTCTGTCTTAAAATAATCAGATATAGAAAAGCAATACCTACCAATTTTAAAATCTGCCAAGTTAAGAGATTCTGTTTACCACCCTCTCTGTTATTTTTGGAATGCAAAGTATGTCATCACCCCTCTGAGAAATGCATACTTAATCCTGCTCTTTAGCCAACATGTAACTGGATTATTTACAAAATATTTCAATCTCTTTTGTATTTTTTTGACAATTCAGCTATTTTATATTGATGAAAATTTGTCAGAGGATCAGAACTGGATTCTGAAGGATTATTAAATATCAGTATCATGACTTAACCAGCGAAATATAATGAAAAGTATTTACAAGTCTTGAATTTTTAAAAAATGCTTCCTTTTTACTTTTGGCTTTATGAACTTTGGATCCTGTTCTAATGCTTTTCTCCACCAGCTGAGAAGTATATATTTAATTTTATTTGTAAAAAAGGTGGTGTTTTTATTTTAGTCATCTGAGTCCAGAAGTTGGGGTTTTAAGAAAATAGATCAACCACCAGGAGACTCATGACAATGCATGAGAGCTGGCAAATATTCTACAGCATCACCAGTGCTGTAAAATTAGCAATATTGAAAGAAGCCGTCAACAGCAATTGGTATCACTGGCAATGCAGCATCTATCTATTTGATGAAAACTGGGAAGACGTGTTTCCCTTTTAGAGTGCACCGGTGACCTTTAGCTGGCTGGCCCTGGCATTCAGCCTGGGTGTCAAACTGGAAGCCTCCCACCTCCAGCCCCTCCTTTGGCTGGTTTTTACAGGTTTTTCTGTGAGAAGTCCACTTCAATACTGGAACTCCCTTCACACCTTGGTGCTTCCAGAGCCCCGGACAAGGGAAACTGGACTATTGTATTTCTACACTCTTCTCTGATGTGGGCTTTCCTGTGAAAGTGCTCTACAGGTGTAAACTCCTTCTAAGAGTAATTCACAGGATCCCCACATGGTCCACAGGATGAAAGCTGTTCTAAATAACCTGCACATGAATTTATTTTTTTTTTTAACAAGGAGATGATAAATTGAATGTTTCTTCTTATCATCAAGCTTAGTTTCCGTCCCTGTTTAGCTGCTTCTCAAATACATAATTATCTGAATATACCAAACATGCTAAGAGCACCAACCTCATGAAGTTTTACAAAGACGAGTTGGCAGAGGCTACACATGGGATAGGTCCTGGTTGATCGCAAGTTGAATCTGGGTCAGCAGTGTCTTGGCAGCTGGGAGGGCCAGCTGTGTCCTGGGATGCATCAGGCACAGCATCGCCAGCTGGGCAAGGGAGGAGATTTTCCAGCTCTGCTCTGCACTGGAAATGGCCTCACCTCGAGTGCTGGGGACACTTTTGGGTGCCACAATATAAACAAGACATTAAACTATTAGAGAGTGTTCAAAGGAGGGCAACAAAGATGGTGAAGGTCCTGGAAGGGAAGCCATATGAGGAGTGGCTGAGGTCACTTGGTCTGTTCAGCCCGGAGAAGAGGAGACTGAGGGGAGACCACAATGCTGTCTACAGGTTCCTCACAAGGGGAAGTGGAGGAGCAGGCACTGATCCCTTCTCTGTGGTGCCCAGTGACAGGACCGGAGGGAATGGCCTGAGGCTGTCTGAGGAGGTCTAGGTTGCGTAAAGGAAAATGGTTCTTCACCCAGTGGGTGGTTGGCACTGGAACAGACTCCCCAGCGAAGTGGTCACAGCAGCAAGCTGAACAGCAGAAATGTGTGGACAACACTCTCAGGATTCTTGAAGTGTCAGGAGTGGGACAGAAATTGGACTTCGATGATCTTTGTGGATCCTTCCAGCTCCAGATATTCTACGATTCTATGTTCCTGTTACTTGCTATCACTGTCTGTAAAAGCTATTTATGTATTTATATATATACGTATTTGAAGGGAAAACTTTCTGTTTAGACTGGTGCTCAGAAATGTTCCCTATTCTCAGCATTCAACTCAAGGATTTTATTTCCTTTGGGCAGGGAGCATCCGGAAAGGCTCCTGCCATCAGTCACCGCATCTCCCCCTGCCAGGCCCCAGCAGACCTGGGAGCGGCCGTTAAAAGCTCGCTTTGAGCTCCCTCTGGTGTCGGCCGTCCTGAGGAAAGCCTCCCCAGCGCAACCCTTGGCCTCGCCAGCTACAGCAGCCCTGTCGTACCGTGGGATGTTCAGGGACTGCTCGTCACTCAGCTGTTGGTAAGTAATGAGGTAGGCGTGAAGCCTCTGCAGAGCTCAGGGTAACACATCACATGCTGGAGGCTCTGATTCTGCAAAACCCTAAGTGTTCGATGCCGTGTGAAAACCCAAGTGCTCACTGCAATGCTCTGCCCTGGAGCAAGAGCTGCCACAGGCCGTGGGGACCTGGCTGGCCTGTAGCCCCTGCCCGACCTGCACTGGCCCTGCCTCGAGTGCTGCCTCTCACAGCTGTCATGCCGTGGAAAAGGCATTGAGAGGCACCAAACCACAGCAGCAGAAAATTTACAAAAACTCTGTGGCTGAGACTCGGAAGCAGGTGGAGGGCCTGGCTGGGGTGGGCTGGCTGGGGTCTGGTGGGCCAGGGGCAGTGTGGTTCCACACAGAATTATAGTATCAATTAGATTGGAAAAGACCTCAAAGTAATCAAGGAGCGCAACCTATGTCTGAACACCCCCATGTCAATTAGACTGTCCAGTCCTTCCTTAAACACCTTTGGGGACGGTGATTCCACTGCCATCCTGGGCAGTCTGTTCCAATGTCTACTCACCCCTTCTGTGAAGAAATTCATCCTAATGTCCAACCTAAACCTCCCAGTTTCAGACTATGTCTTCTTGTCCTGTCACTACTTAGGAGAAGAGACCGAACCCCACCTGGCTCCACTGTCCTTTGTAGAGAGTGCTAAGGTGTCCCCTGAGTCTCCTCTTGAGGCTAAATAACCCCAGGTTCACTCAATGGCACCTTTGTGCTCCAGACTCTTCACCAGCTCTGTTGCCTTCTCTGGACACACTCCAGCCAGCACCTCAATGTCCCTCCTGAATTAAGAGGCCCAGAATTGGGCACATTACTCAAGGTGTGGCCTCACTAGTGCTGAACTCCCTGCCCTGGTCCTGCTGGCCACACTATTGCTGGTACAGGCCAGGATGCCATTAGCTTTCTTGTTCACCTGAGACATGGCCTCCTGGCTCATGTACAGCCAGCACTATCGACCAGCACTCCCAGGTCCTTTTCTGCCGGGCAGCTTTCCAGCCATACTGCCCCCAGCCTGTAGCGCTGCATGGGGTAGTTGTGACCCAAGTGCAACACCTGGAATTTGGCCTTGTTGAACATCATGCTGTTGGGTCTCGGACCATCGTTGGAGCCTGTCCAGATCCCCCTCCAGGTCCTTCCTTCCCTCCAGCAGATCGACACTCCGACCCAACTTGCTGAAGTCCCTGAACACCCCCGTGGGGGGGATGTAGAACACCGCTGTCCGCTCACCCGCGGCCGCGGCCTGCGGGGGCGGTGCGGGGACGGCGGAGCCGTTGCCATGGCAGCGGGTGGGTACGCCCGCCCGCCCGGCC
>VZTN01030915.1:67930-96728 GCA_013400515.1 Erpornis zantholeuca
AAAAAAAAAAAAAATAATCCCCTCCCCCAAATTCAGCTGACTAATGGGCATAAGAGGGGAACTTTATTCCAGAAGAAAACAAAAAGTTTAGTTATTGAAGAATCTAGAGTTGGACAAATATCTCTAACTGAGTACAGATAGAAAACTATCTTTACTCATTGCTAGTACTAGTTTTCTCTTACAGTGCTGGCTAAACTTGGGTTTCAGGAAGTAAAACTGCCAAAGGAAATAGCAGCCTTACTAATAACAAGCTGTTTCCTTCTAGGTTGTCTTAAACATTCATGTGAGTTTTTAATTATTACTTCCCATTTCGATGGCCACGTTTTTCTAAAGCAACTTTCATCTTTTAGCAGCATCCAGATAAAGGGAGGGGAAAAGAGTACTGTGACAGAGTAATCTGCACTCTTATCTCTACTAGGCTATGCTACTAGTGGGCCTGATCCTATGTTGACACATCTGGTTGTAGATCTGTGTGTACAAGTCCTTTGTATTCTGATTTGCTGAAGTTGATGGGAATCTAGAATAGGGTTTTTTTCTCACATAAAGAGGACTTCACACTGCTGCTCTCAGAAGACACTTAGCTGGGGCCTACCATTTTACCTATGCAATTTTTGAAGCTCTCTGTAAGGCTTCTCTTGTTAAAGGCTCTAAAATTGTCTTCTGACCAAAATATTACTACCTGACCTCAGATGTAGATGATACCTCAGATTTCACCAAATCTTGAGATCAGGTGGTCTTCCCACCTAACACACCAGTAGTGTCCACAAAATCCAACTAATTCCCAGTAGCCTTACTGGGGTTTATCACTTTTCTTTCCTCAGTCCTTCCTCAAGAAGCAAACAGTAGTCTTAAAGCATCTGATACATCTCAGAATAATTAGAATTTGAGCAGCTTTTATGTGGATGAGAGCTTGTATATGACAAGTGAAATTTCAGTGACAGTCCATAGAGGTAACATGCTCTGATGGAGGAGTGTGGTTTCTCTTTCTAATCTGGTCTAGCTGGGTGTGTGTAGAGATGTAGTTAACTGTTTCCTTGAAGTTTCCTTGAAGTCTGACCGATAGAAGGACATTGACAAATGAGAACTGGATAAAAGTCTGGGAGCTAATGCTTAATTGGTTAACTTCTTTAAGGGCAGAATGCAAACAGCTTTTATCTTGAAGAGTTGCTTCTCAGAGTTGTGGGAAGAGGGGTTATGGAGTTTTCACCCCAGTTTTGGTTCATCTTGTTTTCTGCTAGCTCCAAGGAAATTCTGTTTTGAAAACAGGGGGGTGATACTGAATTTGGAAGAAGCTCAGGGAAAAACCAAAGCTTTCCTCTAGGTATCCAGGGCAACCTTACCTTGCTGAGTTCATGCTCCATAGCATGGAGTGGAGAGCAGATTGTGTTCAACTGGAATTTTGTCTCCCTTACTGTTGGTATTCACCAGCATTTTTACACAAATGTATCAAAACCTAGAATGTGTGCTGCTTAAAATGTATGCTCACTTACCTCCTGAAGGAATGAAGTGAACATTAGTTTGCCCTTGTCCCTAGGAGTGTGGGAAAGCAGCTGCTCCTGTGAAGTTGTTTTGATAGAACCACTCACCTAAGCTGCTTTCCTGCTTCAAAGTTCAACAGTAGTTCAAAGTTCCTCAAACCAAACCAAGTGTTCAGGTTGCTGAATAATTAAACAAAGGATATATAGTGATCTGTTCTCAGGTTTCTTAATCTAGTAATGATGTACTTAACCTGTTTAGCTTCTTTTCCATCATTGTTCAGGTGGCTGCATACACTTAAATGTATGGTTGAGAAAAAGCTTCAAGGAACAAGAATTTGGTGATAATAACATGGGTAATGTTAATGGAATTTGTTGCTTTCTAGCCAGAGGTGCCTGTGGAAGTCTGAGCAAGTAGGGGATTTCCTAGTTCTGTTAGCTGTTCAGAACATGTACTCACAAAATACTCTTAACAATAAACCCATGATATTTTTCAAGTACAGTATTAGTTCCAAAATCAGCCTGAGAAGTCTTAGTTTAATACAGGAAACAAAGATTTCAACTGTCTCTGAAACAGCTCTTAAACAGCTTTAATCTTTGCCTCTAACTTTGTGTCCATTTTCTTTCATGGTGAATCTGTCATCTAGAATGGTTATTTTCCTCCGAATTCTGAGAATTGTCATCTTGGTAAGAATATTTCGTTTGGCTTCACAAAAGCAGCAACTTGAAATGGTGACCAGGAGAATGGTAAGTTGTCCTCTTAACATACCTAGGCTGCTACTACTGTTTCCAACTCTTTCTCCAGGCAGCAGCAGTGGTAAACAGCAAGGCTGACCATGGCCTATTGGTCTGAAATTGATAGTATTGCCCAAGCAGCACATCTGTTTGATGTCCCTGACAGGGCTCTGGAGCTTTGCCTCCACCTTCAGTAAAGCCTTGTCATTTTCAGCTTTGCTCAAATAAGCAGCAACTTGACCTGGAAGGCTGGCATAGCAAAGTGATTGCAACACCAGCGTGTGTCTCAACTGACAGTTTCTAGCTTGTGTTGCACATAGACTGTTTTCCCTCACATGGGGGAAGGTAGGAGTTTTACTGTGTCTGATGCTTTATTTTGGGTGCAAACAAAGCAATCTAGCTGTTGAAGCCCTATTCTCTGTAAATGCCTCTTATTTTCATCAGAGGCATTCAAGTGGTTCTTTAAGCTTCAAGTATGTCCTATTGCTCAGGAATAAGCAGTCTTGGTTATGGAACTCTTAGCTTTATTCTTTTTTCCTTCAGTCTCCAAACACTCAAATAAAAATGACAGATACATACTGTAGCATGGAAGGGATCTGCAGTGTTCTTTTCACTAGAATAAACTTCGATACTTCAGAATAAAAATTCTATACAGAGCTTTTACCTAAAAGTTGATACAAGAAATGTTGCTCTTGGGTAATGCTGTAGTGAAATGAGGCTCTGCCACTCAAGTTTAACTTGAGAGTCTAGATGGTCTAGATGGTTGACTTTTCCTAGTAACAGGCAACACTTTGTGATCATTGGCATTCTTGTGGACGATTAACTTTTACTTTTTTTCTGGTCAGGTCTCTGAAAACAAAAGGCGTTATATGAAAGATGGCTTTGATCTGGATCTCACTTATATTACTGGTTTGTGGAAACAAATGTCACTTTGCAGCATGTTATGTCCTGTTAAGACTTGTTTTTCGGTTAATAAGACCTTGTCATGAAATACAGACAATATTTTAGACTCATGAAATTTAAGTATGAAGTCAAACCAGGCCTTCATCCTTCAACCCACCCAATCCTTTTCTGTGGGTTTTTCAAATAAGGATTCTTGACTGACATTGTCCAGAATTAGCCTTCTTGGGGGAGTAGTACATGCTGTTTGTAATGATAGAACTTTATCTGAGGCCCAGGGAACCACTGCTGGGAAAGTATTGACTTACAGTATTTTTGCTTCTGATTCTGTGGTGACTGACACTTGATAGTGATTGATGCTTTGGGAAGCATTATTTGTCTTGCTATAATATAGAGGAAAACCTCCCAGAAATGGTTAGATTGTTCTTGTAATTAGGGTAGGAATAAGACATTTCATAATGATGTTTCTCAATCATATAGTTCTTATGTGTAGGGGGGCTTCCTGCTGTTACTTGTGATTGCTGTCTTCTCAACAGATCGAATTATTGCAATGTCATTTCCATCTTCTGGGAGGCAGTCTTTCTACAGGAACCCCATAAAGGTAAAAATCTTACCTACCAAGTTCACTGTTTCGGAAACCTGTTTCTTTTCTAGGTTCCCACTAATTTACATGTGACCTAGATCATGTCAGTCCTAGTTCTGCTGCCTTTGCTGATCGGAACGATTGACTGATGATCTCCACTGTGGTGCACTGCTTGTGTTGTAGTGTTTCAGCTAATCCTAGTAGATTGTATCTCATAGTGTGGACACACCAATGCTTTGATGCTCCCGTTCTTTGGGAATGCTTTGAAGAATCAAGGCAGTTCTGTCCCAGGCTAGTAATAGTGATAAAATCTATTAATCTAAATAAAGTTGTTTAAAAGGTCTGCATATATAATGTCCATTTCACAGCTATCCTTCCTGATACTGTAGAAACATATATAGGGGCAGGAAGATAGCTGCAGTAATACTTTATTCCAGACAAGACCCTGAACTATTGGGTTGGAAGGGCCTTCTATTCATATATGCAATTGCTGATCCCACCTGGAGGGGTGGGGGAGGTTGATGTGAGAGTGGAAATAAGGAGTAGAGCATTAACTACTTTGAACTCATTATTGCTTAGGAAGTTGCAAGATTTTTGGACACCAAACATCCAGACCACTATAAAGTCTACAACCTCTGCAGTAAGTATGTTTAGCTGCTGACAATATTGGAGATAAATTTTACCATAAGTGAAAAGTGTGAAATCAGAAGCTAAGCACGCATGGTTTTAGCCACATTGCCTCAGTTTTTTTCTGTTTTGATCTATCTATTAACACTATTGTATTTTAGACACTAGTACATGCTTAGACCAGCAGTTGTGTGTTACAAGCCACTTTCTTTGTTAAAATCCTTCGTTCCTGGCATAACTTCAAATCTTTTCCTATAGGTGAAAAAGACTATGACCCCAAGTACTTTCACTACAGGGTGGAAAGGATCTTCATTGATGACCACAATGTCCCAGCACTACAGTGAGTCTTGTCAAGAAATACATACATTGTAATAGTTCTTTGTAGGCATTTGCTTTGAGCCACTAATTATCCTCTTACTTAGGGACATGCTGAAATTCACTGCCAGTGTCCGTGAATGGATGAATCAAGATAAGAAGAATGTCATAGCAATTCACTGTAAAGGAGGCAAAGGTAGGATTTCTCATGTGTAACCTGTGTATGCTACAAATCACACTTCTTTGTTACTATAGCTTCTTTGATGTTACTATAGCTTCTTTGATGGCCTTAAACCATACTGTGAGATGGGTTTACAGTGTAACTTGACAAATTCTGCAGACACTGTTCTGACTAGCAAGAGTATAGTACTCTGTGTTTAGTATTACACAACCCCATTTTTAGGTAGTCTAAACTGGTTCTTAGTCTAAGCTGTCATTGTGTCTCTTAAAATGTTCAATAACTTTCTGGTGTTCTGGCAGTTGGGACAGCAGTCCCCTAGGAGAGACTGGGAATAGGGTGCTACTGAAACTGCTACTGTTAGAAGTGTTAGACTGCTGCTTTGGCTTCTCTAGCCAGTCACCCATGCTGAATGTTTTGCATTGTAATATAGCTCAAACTATCCATTGTTTAGCTTGGAAAAAGACCTTTAAGATCAAGTTTAACTGTTAACCCAGTACTACCAGGTCCACTACTAAAGTCCCATCTGGACATATAAGTACCTCCAGGAGCAGTGATTCAACCACTTCCCAGGGTAACTTGTTCCAGTGCTGATAACCCTGTTGAAAAAGAAATTTTTCTTTATATCCAATCTAAATCTTCCCTGGAGCACCTGAGGCCATTTCCTCTCTTCCTATTGCTTTTTACTTGATGGAGGAGACCAACCCCACCTCACTATGACCTTTACAACAAAAAGGTCTCCCATGGGCCTCCTTTTCTCGAGGCTAAGCACTCTCAGCTATCTCAGCTGTTCCTTGTAAGACTTGTGCTCCAGATCCTTCCCCAGCTCTGTTGCCTTTCTCTGGACACACTCTATCATCTCAATGTCTTTCTTGCAGTGAGGGGCTCAAAACTTTATGCAGGATTCAAGGTACAGCCTCTCTAGTGACAAGCAGAGAGGGACAATCACTGTCCTGGTCCTGCTGGCCACACTATTGCTGATACAGGCCAGGATGTCACTGACCTTCTTGGCCACCTGGGCACACTGCTGGTGTATGATCAGCTGCCGTTGAACAGTACCCTCAAGTCCTTTTCCAGTGGGCTGCTTTCCAGCCAGTTCTCCCTGAGCATGTAGCACTATGTGGGGTTGTTGTGACCCAAGTGCAGGTCCCAGCCCTTCACTTATTAAACCTCATACAGTTGGCCTAGGCCCATTGATCCAGCCTATCCAGATCCCTCTGCAGAGCCTTCCTGCCCTCCAACACTCCTAGCAGATCAACACTCTATCCAACTTGGTCTCCTCTTCAAAGTGGTGGAGGATGCACTCAATCCCCTTGTCCAGATTGTTGGTAAAGATATTGAACAGAACTGGCCGGAGTACTGTGCCCTGGTGCCATCACCAGTGACCAGCTGCCAGCTGGATGTAGCTCCATTCACTGCCATTCTCTGGGCCTGGCCATCCAGACAGGTTTTTACCCAGTGAAGAGAGCACCTGTCCAAGGCATGAGCAGCCAGTTTCTCCAGGAGAATGCTGTGGGAAATTGTGTCAAAGGCTTTACTAAAGCCCAGGTAGACAACATCCACAGCCTTTCCTTCACCTACTAACTGGATTACCATCTCATAGAAGGAGTTAGTGTTGATCAAGCAGGACACACCCATCATAAATCCATGCTGGCTGGGCCTGATCCCCTGGTTGTGCTGTATGTGTTGTGTGATACCACTCAAGATGATCTGCTCTGTAACTTTACCCTTCTAGAATGTTCCAGGTACTGCTGGATCTTAAATCAAGATATACACGATATTTGGTGATAGAGTACAATGAAGTCTTATGGAAAGAAGAGTAGTGAAAGCTATCAAACATATGAGGTAACCTACAGGTGCTGTCTGCAACCAAGAGTAGTGTGGGAGCCCTTGAAATGCATAAATAACTGCAAGTAAGCCAAATTTCCCTGCAAACATCTGCCACATCTTTAGCCACGTGCTGTTACTACTGCAAATACTTGGCTTGAAGTAGGTGGATACTTAACATTTAATAGTTGCCCCCAGGTGGAGCTGGAGTGTTTTAAAAGGCTTTGCAAAACTGAATGTTAAAACTACCCGCCGGTCAAAACCAGCTTGAAGAACAAGTGTAGGGAGGGTGGCTTGGCCTCTGAGATTTTCAATTAAAAACTGAAACTATATAGGCATCTTCATGCTAGCAGACTTGATGGCTTCTTAGTAGGGTTGCAGGGAAACTGGTTGGGGCAGAGAAACAACTCTTGACACTTATAGCATTGGGATGTTTCAGTTTGGAGCCTCATTTAGCAGAGTGCTTGACTATTGCCTGCTGAATGGAGTATGCAGACACTGACCAGCTGCCTAAGTGTCTCTAGTAATGAAAATGTGGGGACAAGGAACAAGGTGACAAACTGTAGTATCTTGTCTTTAACTCATTCTTCTCAGAAATACAGGTATTCGACTACTTGACTGTCACTTATAACTCTTGAAATAGATGAGATAACAGGAGATGACTTTACCTTCACAAAAATAATTCCAAATACCTTTGAACTCTGTAATTCAACTTGTATTGAATGTCTAATACAGGCAGGACTGGAACAATGGTCTGTACCTGGCTCATAGACAGTGACCAGTTTGAGAGTGCAAAGGTAAAAACTGCTGTTTATTTTCTGATTTGTTTAGTATTCAAAATGTCCTTTTAGGATTTACTGAATTGGTGAAATGCACTAATACTCTGCAAAAATTCTATACTAGAAAAAGAGTTATCTATAGAGTCTCGTTTTAAAAAAGTTAATGCAAGCCTTCCTGCGGTGTAAATTCTGATGGAGACTATTCTTGATCTGAAAGAAGTGGAAAATAGCATTTAACCAAAATAGCAAGGTTACCAACTTGAAGCATTCTTTTTGGAGGAATAATGGGTCTAGGGTCTTAAGCAACAATTTAAACTGTAGATGACTTCTGGGCAAAGTCTCCTAAAGATAGTATCACTGGTTTTAAGTGGTTTTAAGCAAATTACCCTAGCAATCTCCCTCCAATTAGTGTGAGGCATCAAGAATTGTCTTGTCTTGACAACCAACATTAAAAAAGGAAGCCCTTCTAGGTAAAGGAAGAAAGATAAAGTGCTAGCCAGGACAGGTTCTTATGCTGCTTTTGTATCCTGGGTCTGATATATTAGCTGGAGACTTGGAATGCAGAAGGTGCAGAACACTCAAGGTAGTCTGGGAAGGCTGTGTATCCATTTAATCACTTGTTTTCCTGAGTTTGGTTTGTGAAGATATGAACCAATGTTCAACTTGGTCTTCTGCAGACCATTTGAGAAATACAGATGGTTCTAAATCAATTGCTTAAAAGTTATATTGCTCTTCTTCACTCTTTCATGGATGACAGATTTATGTATCTGACTTCCTAATTCTTTCTTTTTGTAGTACTTTTTTCTTGTAGTTAAAAGTGTCCTTTGGAAGGTACCAAAACAACTATTGCTTATTTTCATTTGCATTCCTTTACTGGACTCGAGTAGTATAGTTCTAGTTTACTATCCACTTCTCAAGGATGGGAATGGTGGTGGGATGGATATCTTAACCCTTGAAACTATCTTCCTGTGTAGGAAAGTTTGGACTACTTTGGGGAGAGAAGAACTGATAGAAGCACAAGTACCAAGTTTCAAGGAGTTGAAACTCCCTCCCAGGTAAGGTTCAAGAATGGTAGTTAAACCAATACTAACCTTGTGAGTACTTATGCTACCCCACCTCCCCTGCTTTGTTTCAGAGATGTAAGTTCTTATTACTTGCTTAACTCCTGAACTTTCTGTACTCTTTTTGTGAGAGTTGGAAGACAAACATCTGAAAGGGTTGCCCTGCATCTTTCCCTTTCCCCTTATGCCTTTCTCTGCATAATGATGTCAAATCTGAAGTATAGTATCTAGGATAATAACAGAATTCCTGAGACTAGGAAAGCTTTCAGTCCAATCCCACTCTTCAGGCAGGGTGACCTGGACAGATGTGTCCAGTCAGGTCTAGGATATCTGCACAGATGCAGACTCCACAGCATGTCTGGGCACCCTCACAGGAGCATGACACTGTAAGGCAACTGGAGTGTTTAACAAGGATGCATGGAAGCCTGCAGCCTGGCCCGGGATGGGGCCAGGGAGCTGGTTTGCCTTGGGTAGAGAAATGCATCTTCTGCAGATTGCATTCACTGGGAAATATTATACCAGTTTTTACCTCAGACCACAGTTTGGGGCTTTGCTCATCTTCATTTACTGTTCTGTGTGATGTAGAGTTGGGAAGTAAATCTGGTGACAGGGGAACTTCCATTTGCTGCTGTAAAATAGAAGTACAGCTGTCCTTCAGTAAAATTTAAGTATCTTGTATGTTTAAACATTCAGCCTCTTAAAGCTACAATACAAAAGCTCCTCACTTCTTGCTGAACTAAAAAACACAGAATTTCTCTTAAAATATGAAAATTAAATGCAGATTAAAAACGTAGATGTTGAATTTGTCTAGAAAATTGTTTGAACTGGGGAAGGGAAGGAGAGCAGTTGTCTTTCTTCTTAGCTTTGGACTTTGAAGAGCTAAAAACTTGGTGTAGAAGATCTATTTAAATCCTATTTCCGCCTAAAACTAATCTGTGTTGGGTACAGAAACTGCATAATTTGTCTGTTTTTTTTTGCGTTACAGAGTAGGTATGTTGGGTATTATGAGATTCTGAAAAACAAGTATAACTTGAAACTCCCACCAGAGAGACAACTCAAAATAAAAAACCTCAAAATCCACAGTATACATGGTAAGAACTCTTGTATTTGGGCATTTCTCTGTCTGATAATGGTTTCTTATTACAGGCAGCTGATAACTGTCTCTCTTGCTAAGCCCGTGATAGGAATGTAGATTTACTGGGATTTGAGAATTTAAATGACACAGAACACAATGAAGAGTATTTTGTAGTCAGTTGCTCTGTGTTGTGTCACATTCTGGATGTCTGACCAAATGATGGCTGACATATAACCTGTTCTTTTTTGGAAGGGGACTTACTTCTCAAGTGAGACTAACTCCCTGTGTGGAACTGGATCCACTAATGTTTCTGAGCTTTAGGCACATGCCTGTTTCTCTACCTCTTACTGATAATCTTGATCAAAGGCTGGAAGTTCATTGCTCCTTGTTCTAGGGGAGCTCAAACTGCTGTTATTGTTCGGTCAATGGAACTAGATTCTACGTTAGCCTGTTCCCCTAGTGGGATTCACTGTTACTTCAAAATGCAATTTTCAGCCACTGAATACTGACTTACCTTCAGCATTTGAGGTCTCCAGAGTCTTGAGCAAGGCATTCTAGAAAGAAAGCACTTTGGAATGGGATTGCACTTGGTTTTTGTGACTACTTATGTTTCTAGCTAAAGTGTGTGCCTCTAGTGTAATGCAACACTTTGTTCCTAGGAGTTGGGAAAGGCAATGGAACTGATATGAAGGTGCAGATAATAACAGGGAAGCAAGTTGTACTACAATGTGTATGTGTCAATCAAAAAAACTGCAAGGTGAGTAGTATGAAAATACATGAGTTGAGTCACAGAAGCTGAAAACTGACTTATAGGTCAAAAGTGTCTTTGTTTTCTGTCCAATATTCAATTTCTATGCAGTCTAACTAAATAGATGATGTAAATTCCAAGGGGAGGAAAAAGCTAAACTTTGCCAGATCCTAGGAAAAGTAGCGGTAAGATGATGAAAGATTTCCCTGGGAGTCGCTTAAATGCAAATAGTTCACTCTGTTCTGAGCAGCCTAAACTGTTGTCTGTTATTCTAGCACTGCTGTTGTATTTGTCTACTGTGAATGAGTAGTTATGTGTTGTCATGAATTGGTCCCTTGTCTCACTGCAGAAACTTTCATAAGACAAATACTTTGTTCTGTTATCCAGCTCTTCTTTGATTCTGAAAGTGACTCTGTAGTCATTGGCTTGGAAGACTGCCCTGTTCTAAGTGGTGATGTGAAAGTCAGATTTGAATCCACTTCTGTAAGTGTACCAGTGTGAAGACCTTCACTTTGGTATGGGGAGAGGCTGCAGTGCAAACTGCAGTGGGTCCTGCCTGGCTGGGCAGTGTGGGGCAGAATCCGTTCCTCCCCAGTGACTCCTTCTGTGTCTCACTGTGCAGTGAGTGGTGTAACATCAGCCTGGGCAAGCAGGGGAAGCACCTGGCTATTCAAACAGCAGTACAACCAAGGCATCTTAGTTGGGTACCAGCTGCTTCTAACCATGAGGGTCTTACCTCATTTTATTGAGTGACTGAAATAATTGCAGAGGAAATTGTGGTCTGTGTGTGTGTGATGTTGGGCCCTTCAATACTGATTCTGGCACTGTAGCTTTGTAAACCAAATGAGTGGAGAAAAGTGGGTATTCTTGCTCTACAAAAAAAAGTTCTGTTGTGTAACACACTCCTTAAACTAGGTGTTTGTGTTTAGGCTCTCCCAAAAGGCTATGATCGCTGCCCGTTCTTTTTCTGGTTCAACACTTCCTTTATTGAAAATAACAGGTAAGTGGTCATAGTGAATTCCTTCAGATCCTAACTTCTGGTGTCTGTGTAGAGCCGAAAGATCCTAAACATAGTGCTGACAGCTGAGATAAAACAGGCCAGATTAGCCAGCTAACTTTAATGTGACCCTCAACTGTAACTTGTGAGAAGGCAGTTGCTTGCACTGTGCCAAATATTTTAAACAGATGGGAGCTTTTTATCTTAATCGATTGGATTATTTCCTCAGTGCTCTCTAACCATTGTTAATGAATTTGAATTAAAAATGTAATGCTAACTACTCAAATCTGCCATCATCTATAGTATGTATAGAGTTCCTGAGAGGCAGGAAGTCTACTCTACTCTAGGCAGCAATCTAGTAGGCAAACATTAAGACTGCAGTTAGAGGTACTGATGCTTGGAATCACAAAGAAAGGCCCTCTTATGGCTTCTCATGCTTTTGATAAAATTAGAAATTACTGTGATTTTGCTTGCTGAGACAGGAACTTCTGGAGAAAGTTGGGCTTGTCTACCTTGCTTTGGGAGTGATGTAGAAATGCAGAAACAAGACAGCCTCACCTTTGGTCTGCCTAGCTTGACAGATTTAGGTAGCAGAACAGTGAACTTGGCATATGAGATACAATTACTGTGTACTTAATGACGGGAATAGAAAAAAACCCTAGGTTTTACTAAACTGATCCTGTTAGAGCCTGAGAAGAGATAGCCACAAGTCCATTTGTAACAGTTGACTTAATATGCTGAGCCAGAAATGCACCTTGCAATCTTGGTGCAGACACCAATGAGACCAAGCTAGTGCCAGGAGAAATAAATGCCTGCTGTCTGATAGCCCTACAACATTGCTATCTTGAGGGTTTTGCTGAAGTGCTTCATTACCTCCACAACTATGGAGAATGCCCCACTATGCTACCTTTTCTGCCCAGACCTTCTGGTAGACCTGAGTGGACTAGGTGTGATCAGAAGTGAAACATCTGTTAAGGCAGTGCTTCTATCTCTGTATCTCTAATTCATGTGGCTGATGTGCAAGTGTTGTTAAGCAATAATTAGACATTAACTTGGTAAACATTAAAATTGGAGAACATGCCTGATGGGGTTAAGTACTGAATCAAATCCTTGCCTTTAGGAAAGTTCATTATTAAATTCCTGTCACTTACACCATATCAGGAAGCCTTGAGCTGAATACAATATTAATTTCACTCTGTTTTGCACTGTGGGGCTCTGGGAAGGCGGGGGGGAACCAACCCACAAACCCATTGGGTTGACTTTGTTTCTCAGACTACATAAGTGCAAACCATTGTGCAAGTATGGCTAATGTCTGTTTGAATTCAAGGTCTGGGGCTGTATTTAATATTGTAGGGCTGAGCTTAGACGATCTCTCAGCTGGCTGAAAGGAAAAGCGTGTCGAAGGCTGTAAGATATGCTACTGAATTTTGTCTTTCAGACTCTACCTTCCCAGGAATGAGCTGGATAACCCTCACAAGTCTAAAACATGGAAAGTCTATAGGGAAACATTTGCTGTGGAGGTGAATTTTATTGATCCATAAGGGAAATCTGAAAGAAGGGAAACATGTAAAATTAATCTCTTTCCTGGAAAATGTCTTGCTGTTTCAATACAAAGTGAAGCAGTCTTATATGGATGTACTTAATGTATTTCTCTGTAGATACAACTTCTCAAATAAAGTTACTTGAAGTTCTGTTGTGCAGGGCAATAATACTGTGAAGAGTTACTTAATGTCAGTTGACTGTCACATCATTGGATCCTTGGAGCTTAGATATCTCTGCATACAGGTAATTCCTGTTTGAGTAATGTAAGACAATTACCTGTCTTTAAGCACAAGCATTAACTTGATGGTGGATGAAGATCCAGCAGTGTGCATGAGACTGGAAAAATCAGATATGACTCCCTCAGCTTTGGGGTTTTCCACAGATCAGTAGAATATGGGAATTTTGAGGGAGTAATATAAATCTCCCTGTGCTGGATTACTGCTTCTTGAGCAGAAGCCTTGCAATTGAATTGCTCTTCATCAGGAATTAGTCATGTAGGGCTTTGAGCAACACCTGGCCTGGTGGAGGTTGGAGACTGCACAGCTGCTTTTCTACTGTTGTACTTCCCCATAAAGGGCTGTGATGGCCACTTACCCTAAGGCTTAAGTCTGGCTCTCATCAGCTCCTGAGCGTTCCAGCTGCCTGGGATCAGTTAGTATGGCTGTCTTAATACATGCATATGAGGAGTTTGATCTGTGCACCTGCTCATTTGAGCAAATAGTGCAAATGCTCACTGGCCCCTCTTGAGCTGTACTAGGACCAGTAATGCACAAACTTCCAGGATGCTTGTTCTACTTCCAACTATTCTCAGCAGTGCAGTTCTTCCACGGAGACTGTACCTTCATTTATGTGGAATCTGCTGAGGTGTTAGCTTCTTGGTTCTTTTTGGTGTGGAAGGGGAGTGACATAGCTTTCCAGTTAATGAAATAAGCAGAGAGGTCAAATACCTTCCCTGTGCTTACTTGAGGGTAGAAGTGTACTAAAAAAGGGCTCACCTTTTGCTACTGCCATGTATTTACCTAATATTTATGAGCTGGGCTCATGAAAGTTGCTTCTATCAGCATTGTATTTCAAGTGTGGGGGCTGAAGCCTGTCTTGAATGATCAACAGTGTCACAGCAATTGTTTACAGTTCTAGGTGTAGGATAGAATGAGCCTGGGTTACTTAAATGTATGAAGTCTAAGCTCCTGTGCAAAACAAGCCTGGATAGAGCTGGCTCATCCAATCTAGATCAGTTCTATATATCTCCACAGATAGGATTTCTCATGCAATACTTGATCTTGTACCTGCCTTTTCTTTCTGGTCAGAATTTCCCTTATTCCAATTTGGACCTGTTGTATCTTGTCCCGCCCCTGTAAGCCTCTGCAAAGAGCCTAGCCTGTCCCCTCCCACAAATCCTGCAACTGTAGACTCTTCAGCTTTCTGTAATGGGTGAACAAAGTATTCTCATGGCCCTCTGCTTGACTTGCTCCAGTGTGTCACCACCTTTCCTGTACTGGGGAACATGAAATTGGATGTGGTCTTCCATGACTGCTCTAACAGATGTAAGAGGTACGAGCAGAGGGTCAGAACTGTCTCGCCTGCTGGCTCCAGAGCCTGCTTTAGCAGCCATATCTTTGCTGCAAGGGTGTGCAGGCTCATGTTCAACTTTTGCAATGCTGTTCCCCAAACTTTAGTGTTGCTTTGGAGCCAACTGCCCCTCAAGGTTAGGTGGTGCTGGCAAAGTTACTGCAACTCCCACAGCTCTGGCTTGAGAAAAGAGATACCCACTTACACAGACATGAGACACTAGAGGGCAACAGGGCAAGCAGGCACACAAGGCCTCAGTGACCACATGAATGTGGCTAGGGGCTAAAAGAGGATGCCCTTTTATTGCAGCCACAAGTGGCTGATGACCAAGTTCATTTTGGCTTAGCTCAGGCAATTGGATATTGCTGTCCTAGGATGCCCTTTTTACAAGCTGATGCCCTTTCTTATCGTTGGCAGAGCATTTAAGGTGACCCATCTTCCTGCATGTGGAGTAAGTCAGCTTTCTCAGATAGCAGCAGCAGAGACTGTAACAGCAAGTCACATTTTTCTAGCTGAAGCACATGCGGTTAAGTAAAAACTAATGTGTAAGCAGGAATGAGGAACAAAATAGCTGTACAAGGGATAAACTATGTTTCTCTTGGGAGATCCAAGGAATATACTATGTTTCTCTTGGGAGATCCAAGCACCACTGTTCAGAAGAAGGTAACAATAGGCCCTGCCTCCCTGTTGCACTGACCTACACAGGGTAGTGGATGCTCATCCCTTATATATGTGGAATTTAGGTGACCTATGCTGGACTCCTGGCATTCTTATGATGAAGACCTTATAGTGTGTATCATTGTAAGCTAGAAACTTGGAATTTGAGGTGAACCTTAATAGAGGAACTGACTTTGGTACTAACAAAGCAATGGGCCAAGTGCTGAACTATGGGTTTCATTTTGCATAGATGTAAAATCAGCAGTTGCTTCACAGCACCTTATTCTAGCTGCCCCCTTACCTTCAGTTTTGAACCTTTATGTGTTCATTGATTGTATAAAGTTTTTTTTTTTCTTTAATTCCAGAGAGGTGGTGATGCTGAATTCAACCTCTTTGTTTCTCAGCTAGATGAGCTTGTTAAATGGTATACACAATCATCAGGTACTCAATTAATCAAATGAAATTTTATTTCCATTAATTTCTATACCAACATTATGAAGTTCTTAGCTGAACAACTGATACACGTGTACAGCTTAAGCAGCTCAGAATGGAAAAATTACTGCTTATATCAACTTCAGAAGGTAAACTCTCAAAAATGCCAGCAGCTTCTTGCTGTAGGTTGTTTTAAATACCCTGCTTCTCTTGAAGCTTCAACTTTTGAATTAAAAACTGCAACCATGAGCTTTAAAAAATGAAAGCAAAGACAAATCTAAGAAATAGATTGAAGTATTCCACTGTGGTGGAGTCAGTCCTCACCTTTTCATAACTATTAGAAACATGTACAAATATACTATTTCTCTTAACTAGACAACTTTGAAAAGAAGGGAAAGTCTAACAACTCTTGAAACCTCATCCTCCTACCTGAATTATTTAAATATTTGGTATAAATTCCTTTTAAAGTACTGGGAATGCAGCATAGTGCTGCCCCTAGTGTACCAATCAATCATGGTATGTTGGTACAATAGTCACTGAAGATTCTTCAGCCATGCCCTGCTTTAACTGCCTTTTCTCATGGTATGTGAAAGGGAGATGAATTGTTCCTTCTGCACTTGGAGGCTGGAGGAGCAAGAAGATTTTTTGGAACTGCAGCAACCACCTTCCATCAAAGAAGCTGCAACAATTCAAGGGATGAGCCAGTTTAGGTGCACCCTGGCTCCACTGCAAGAGGCAGCAGGTATTGAGGTGATTTCATCTATGCCTAAAGCTTCCTCCTATTTCTGGGATCTGAAAGGGGAGCTGTAACATGCAAAACTAGGTTGTTCCAGCTCTGACTGTTATCTGTCACTAACAAATATTGCTGCTGTGACAAGCTGCTACTCTCCATGTAGTTGTGATGATTTCACAAGTCAAAGGGCTCTGTCTGTGTCCCCCACTGCCCTCACACTGGTGGGCTGCACTTGCAGCACCCAGGCAGCATCTCTGTAGAACTCCAGGCCAAGTTTGTGCTGTTCTAAGACCTGCTTTGACTTTTGACCCGCTACTCCAGGATAAGGCAGTAGCTGCTTCTTACAAAAGCAGAGCATGCTTGATGGAAGAGCATTCTACTTACAGAACAAAAGTGGCATCTGGAAAGAGGTGTCACTGCATCATTTTGGGTAATACTGACTAACTGCATGTTTAATCAAGTAACATGACCAAGCAGGCCTGCCCTCCAGGCCTGAAGGTGATACAAGCTACCCAGTCATATGAGCTTTTTCCACTCAGCTGAAGAGGTACAGTAAGTGGTTAGGCTCCAGCCCCAGCAAGACTGCTATGCTAGAGACCATGGTGTCAGTTTCTTTTACAACTCAGTTCTGGCTTTCTGTTCCTCTTCAGCTTCCTGTTCTTCTAGCATGTGACCTCATTCATGCCAAGGTGACCTAAACGGGAGCCTGCACAAAGTTACAATTCTGTGCTCAGAGCCAGCAACTATTTCCAGCAGTGTCTCTTATGTTAAGTGGTGCTTAGCCTACTCCAGCACTTCTTGAAAGGATTTAGAAAACAATAAAATGCTGCATAACCTTCTTAATATTGTTACTGTGCTTCTTTTATCAAAAATGAAGGCATGTCTCAGGGTCTAAGTCATATAACGTAGAGGGTGAATGTTTCCTACTTTTATAAATCCATTCACTAGGACAGAGTATGTAATTTCAGACACCCTCTACCATGACTTTGGCAAGTCCCAGAGCTGCATGGAGCTGGAGAAGGACAGGGGTCTAGCTGGAGAAGGAAAGGTCTCCCTAGGTGAGGGGTATATCCAAGTAATCTATAATCAGCAAGATGAGACAAGAACTGACATTATTTTGAATCAGACATCAGCAACAACTGCAAAAGGGCACAACTAGAGCACGGTTTTAAAATCAGTGCTTTGCCATAGACAAATCACAACCTACTGTTGCATGTTACATTGAACTCCACAGGTCAACATAAATATTTTTAGCACCATTACACGTCAGGAAAGACATTTATGACATGCAGTGTACCTAGTGCAGAATCTGTAAGAGGGAGCTAGTTCTGCTTGTGCAATTCAAGCAACATGTACACACCTCCATGAAATCACCTGATTTTAACAGATTACAAATCTTAAACTGGAGTTGAGTTCCTAAAATTAGGTCACTGATTTGGTTCTGCTCAGACCATCATGTGATCTATGTGTTTTTCATCATTTATTTAAATGACACTTAAAAAACCTCTTGTTCTTCATTGGCTAGAAGGTATCAGTAAGAATCTATTTGTTTCATCATAAGTTTCCGGCTGTACTCGTAGGCAAGGAACAGTGCCCCATTGGCCACGAATGCACGGATCATAGTTGGTGTTAGTCCAGAATACAAGGCAAGTACACCTGGAAATGAAATCAGAGCCAATTAGCAATTTATTAAAGTGGCGGTCTGCATCAGCCACTGTGGTCTTACCTGTGAAGGATACTGAAGCAATGCTCTGAGGAGCATGAACACAGAGAGCTGAACTCACTGGTGTAGCTGCTGACTGCAGTGGTACTGGATAGTGATATGGAAGTATTTAATGTTGTAACAGGAGTTTAGCCATGTAAGGGCTTATGTTAGATGCTTATTTCAGCTATGACAAGGTCTTGGTCACCTGAGATACACTTGACACTGGCTGTACTACTGCTGGCAAGGGGGCAGCAAGTGTTGGAGCTGTGCCCCAAATCAGACTCCAGTTCTGATGAGTATCTTATCTAGCAATGGGCGCAGGATTCATATCTGCTGCCATGTATATTCTTAGACCCTCTTTCAAAGCGCCTGGCATAGGCCTTTTCCAGAGAGGAGATGCTGAGGTAGATGCCACAAGTTACCAGGATTGATAAATCAATCCTCAGCCATATATTAACTTCTAGAGGTGAAGAAAAGTTCTGCATGGGACTTACCTAGTTCCTTCAATTTTCATGTATAGGTTTGGTCACAGGTAATAGAGCCCATTTCTTTATCTGCTTTTAATGCATAGTAAGCTTCTGTTAGCTTTAAGTGAATCATTTTTTGAACCAAGAGGCAGGGCAGATGCAGTAGGTCTCAGTTTCTAGATTCCAAGTTTTCCACACTACATGAAGTAGGTATTTGTTTGCTAGAAACAGTTATTGTCTGTGTCTAACACATTATCACTGGACTAGGTTTCTTAAGTGATTTTGGGTACTGGAAGGCACAGATTTCAATCTGCAGCCCTACAGATTCAGTTGATCTGCTTGCATACTCACCTTCAGTTTTCACAACAGTTACAAATGTTCCCATAAAGCCTGCCTGTTTTCCAGCCATTGAAAGGACCTGAATTCTAGATTTGACACAGTCCACAGGATACACAGCAATCCACAGACAGCTGCCTCCAAAACCTCCACTTAGTAACAAAGGAATGGGACCTGAAAGTCAAGAAATATGCTTTTATACCAGAATATTCACCAGCACATATATAACATTATTTCCTCTGCAGGATTCAAAGGGAACAAAGGAACCTGCTTATGACAAAAGAGCAGTTTCTATTCTCCCACTAACCTTTAAGTTAATTTCAAGCCACTGGTAAATTGCAAGTCTTAACTAGAAACTCAAAGGTAATAAAGAGTGCCTCTTAGATTATTGGCTGTGCTAAAAAAGTATAACTCAGAATTCAATTTTGCCTGTATTAACTAAATTCACTTTTTTAACGCTTGTAATCACTTTCCAAAGTTAATTGTGAAATGGTTTAGAGTAACACCATATATTACTAATCACATATACAGAGATTTGGTACAGTAGTGTTATTTTGTGATGTCATTTCTTTCACAATGCACCCTGATTTTGTATTTGAGATCAGATGTTTGTAAACATTTTGTTACAAGTCCAGATTGCAAGCAGCTGAAATCCTGACTCCAAATAAGACAAAGTATTACCGTTCAGTCTTTCAACAGGAGACAGGCAATCTTTATTCTGGCATCATGATTTTTTTTAATTTCTAATTTTCAATCTCAGTGTTCTCTTACTATCATTGTAACTACATCTAATGGTCAGCATACAGTTCAGCATATACTTGAACACACTGTTCAAGAGAATGTAGCTAAATACTTTGTAGCTGCATGGCAGCTGAAATGAAATAGTTCAGAGTTGTGTTACACTGTGGGGTCAGATATTTCAGCAGTTTTGTAGTGTTAGCTCACTGTATTCATTCTCCATTTACAATACATCCTGCTTCATTGATGTATTCAATGTATATTCATTCATAGTAATTTATTACTATGAATTCAATAATTCATTCATAGTAATGAATTACCACTTCAGTAATTCATTACTATGTAATTCATTACAAAATGCAGACCTCCATATTTAGTATGCCTCATTTCCTTCATTTTGCATGTATTTTACAACTCCTGTGCATCATTAGTAAATCTTCAGGGAAGATATGCCCCCCTTTATGTCCCCCATGACAGCATGTGAAAGCCCCCTGTAAAAAAAGGCACCATACCTAATTCATCTTTTGATCTTCCAGAGGCAAAGAATGTCCGGCTCAGTTCATACCCTCCAAAGAAGAAGAAATAGCCTGGGACTTCCCGCAGCAAAGTGCTTGACAGGCCACGATAGAATCCAAGGGGACCATCCTTTTGGATGACACCCTTCACTACTGACCAAACTGTACTGAGAGAGGTTGATCCAGTTAGTGATACTTTAATAATGATAGTGATAATAAGAGGTTACAGAACAATAGGCAACTGCAGCAACAATTAAGGGTGAGACCCCTTGTGCAAACAATTGAATTAATGTAAGACTTAGAGCAAGATCCTGCTGGGAGCCCTTCACTGGCACTCAGCTGTACTAGCACCCAGAAGGCCTGCAGGCTGTGACCCTCCCAGCCACAACTCTTTGGTTAGCAGTGCACTATAAATGTGACACTGAGTCAATGCAGGATTTGAAGAAATAATACACAAGAAAGGGTTGCAGAGATACTGAGTAGGGTGTATACTTACTTGTGTCCCTGGATTATCTTTCCTGACAACTGCATTTCATGCATGGCCTGTAGCCGGCACTTCACCAGCTCTGTGGGACAGAGGACAAGGGTGGCAAAGGCAGAGGCGAAGGAGCCTGCAGCAGCATTCTGTAGATCACTGCAAGAAAGAAACTGCACAAGGTATTTGGGCACTGACTTTTAGCGCAGTGGAACCACCACACCAGCAATCGGGTTCCTGGACCTGTACTCTAAATAACATCAAGAAAAACTTACAGTCTTGGGGGAAAGATTCTCAAGGGCAAAGGGCAATTACTTGAACCAGAGGGAGGAAAAACCTAGTTCATCCCATTTTCTTCTACAACTGAATGACACCCTTTTGAGAACAAAGAGATATATTGCAACCTCCCACCCTTTTTGCTATACTTCAGTGATTGCAGCAGAATAAAAGCCAGGAAGGGGAAGATTTGATAATGTTTATAAAGATTTCCATAGACTTGTTTTACTGAGCAACTTTTGTTTACTCATTACTTCCTTAAAGAGAATAGGAGCAATAAGAACCTCATATAGATAGATGCCAGTATTTTCAAATTCACCTTACCAATATTAATAACAGCTTTCAGTGGAAGATACTAGAAAACTGAAAGCAGGCACAATGGATCTCTGTGATCTTAGTATGGATGGGCTGCTGTGAATACAACCATGTGAATCAGAGACAGCACAAACATAAACCACACCACCAAACAAGACAGCACTGTCATCTGCAGTGATGCAGTGTTTTAAAACTGGGGCTTATTTTGTGGTGATTTTACACATACCACAAATTCTGGGTTGCTAAAATGCCAGCACTCAAAAAGCTGGTGCTCCAGGGCCATACTGTTTTATAATGCATTTTAAACAGGCTCCTACAGACACTGGTATGTTGGACAGGAGCTGCATAATAGCAAAGAAGTGGAGTGTCTCTTTCAGAACCTGGGGAGTCAGCACAGCTGAGACTGATCTCACTGCAGCAGCACAGAAATTCTTTCCATCCAAGGGCGATGTTTGCCCTGTGCCCAGAACTTTGATACACCTATAGTATCAGAGATTAAAGCTACAACTTTTCACCTTGAAGCATCACAGAACTCAAGTTGTGGCATGAAGCAAATCTCATGACATTCAGATATGGCAGTAATGAGAACTTTCAAGGTGGAAGAAATCAGTAACTGCCTGCAGAGCAGCAAATGGAATTTAGCACCTCTCTTTCCATTTTGTTGTCTCATTTTAGCATTAAATGAAATCTGTCGGTTGGACTAAGCATATGTTAAAAGATAAAGAGAATTTAGCATTTCTCTCTTCTTTTCTTTGTGTCCTATGCATCAGTGACATGTATTCCTTTAACTGAAAAAGTTAATATAGTTATAGTTTGTCCTTGTTTCGCCAGGCTTCACACAAAGACCAGGGTATCCCTAAACACAAGCAGGCTAGACAAGCTTATTTCCAAGCCATTCAAAGGTATGAACTGAAAAGGTAACTTAAAACCAAAATATTGTGGCTGCTTTTGAGAAAACTGAAACACTATAAAATAATGAAAAAGTGGGAAGCAGTTACTTATACATGGGTTAGAAAAATGGCCAGGTTCACCTCGGTTTGTGACTTGATGCATTTTCTTCTATCAGGCTAAGATAATGTGACAGTTTCAAAAACAGCAGAGGCAATGAAGGTAATTGTAGTTTTTTACTTGGCATGTCTGGAAGTTAGCCAGCTTGTCAGGGCTACTTCCCTCCCCTGCAGAATACTACAGGGGCTGCTTGACACTTCCACAGTAAGAATGGGTTGGGATGTCCTGGACAGACCACATGTTCTCATGAGGGCCCTGCTGAAGACCATGTCAATACAATTCTCTCTTACATGTATGTCATAAGGTGCTCCCACAATGATCCAGATGAAGAGAACAAGGAAACAGCACCAAGGGAGAATCTTCCAAGTAAACTTAAATTCTTTAATGTTTTGTCCTAGCATAGCTCTGCAGTCACACTATTTGACCTTGAATCAACAAGGCATTAAAGAGCCATCTTGGATCTAAAAAGCACCATTTCCTGACCAAGGAAAGAACAGTCAGATGCCAAAGGTGCTTGCTATTGCTACAAACTCAAATTCCCACTCTGTATCCTACTCCAAAGACAGAGTCTCAAAGTTTCCTGCACTACCTTCCCTACATCCAGCATGACCATGCTGCCTCAGTCACGTGAGATGATCCTAGGACCTCTGCACATCTGTGGTCTACCTCTCACAATGATCACAAAAAAAGGTGAAGAAGTGAAGCATATTGCTGGTAGGCCTACCTCATACATTTTAGTGGGTAGGAAAAGGTGAAGAGTTTGTATGCTGAGCAAGCTTTTGAACCTTAAATAAATACATTTTTAAAATCAAGACAGTATTAGAAAATTGCCCTTTCCCCTTAGTATGTCTCCCTGTAAGAAGACCCACTACCTCCCCTGCAAAATCAGAACAACCTAGATATTAAGGGAATACCAACTTTCAGGTGTTGCAATGCTCAATCCCATTGGAAAAATGTTCCAGGTCTTTAATACTCCAGTTAAGATGTGATCATCTAAATCACCCAGCTGCAGTGACTGGTTAGTAGATGGCTCTGTTATAATACACACCATATTGTCACACAAAGGCCTATATTCCAAAATTTACTACACTGTACAATGTCGGAGGAGAGCCTGGGACATCTGACAATACAGTATTAGCAAATAGCAATCCCATGATTGTTTATTTATTTATTTATTTTAAAATACAAACCTGATATTTATTACTAACCTGAGCTTTGTTTTCCTGTCTACTCCAACAATTCTTCTCACAATTTGTTGGCAAAATCCATAGCACATGAACAGAACAGAGTTTTCTGCAATGTTGGCTACAAGTGCTGGTGTGGTTCCCTTGTAGAAGCCTCGAAACCCCACTTGCTTATAGGTTTTGACAAAGCAGTCAACAAGTCCTTTGTACATGCTGGGGAATGTCTGCATCTTCACCTTTGCAGTGTCAAAGGGCTGGCCAGTCACCACACAGGCTGTCCCACCTAGGCAAGCAGTGGAAGTGACAGGGTGGCTGAAAGTTATCACAACTGTAGCACCTATGCTCGAGCACCAGTATTAGGAAAATCATACAGAAAGCAAAGATTAATTAATTCCCTGCAGGAAAAGACAAACGCAGTGATTTTAGCACAGTGGCATCAATTGTCACTGGTGAATTTAGTCACCTTAAGGAATAAACAAAACAGGCAAAGAAGCAGTAACAGCACGATTCTCATTAAACATTTCTATATCTCATGAAAAGCAAGCATCTAAATGAATCAGCTCATTTTTATAAACTTGTACTGAATTAGAGGTATTGTTCTGCAATCAAGTCACTTGTGTCAGTGAGTTAAGTAATAGTTTCCTTCGCCCATTAATGCAGTGGTTTAGAAGCCATCTCTGATTTTACATTCCAATAATAACGAAAAAATCCCAATCCTGAAAGATTAGCAATCAAGTGATTCCTCCAGGACAAGAGGAACACTGCTGAGAGTGCTAAACTGATCATACATAATAAATTGATAACAAAAGACTCAAACCCTTTACTTCAAAACTCCAGATGGCTCTTAAGTACATTTCTTTCCAGAGATTGGAAGAAAGTGTTGAGTATAAGCTGAAAAAGGGCAAAAGGGCAACATTTCTCAATGTGTTATCTTTTCCAAACTGAACTGCAAGGTCAATACCCGGAAAACTTGTTTGGTATTTCCATCAATGTCATCAATAACCATTTTGCTCACAGTGCAGAGTTCTTCTGCAAGATCTAACTCAGTTCTGTAGTTTCCAGGAAGAGCTAATGTTACACTTTTTCAGTAAGAAACAGTGTACAGTGATAGCAATCTATTAGAAGCAAATACCTGACAGGAAGCACATGATATGTGTACCTTACTTTAGATTCATGGCTTTGTTTATTAGCAAGAGAGAAGAACTGTACTATAACATAAGCTGATCTTTAACCAAAGCCCAGTTGACATACACATACCTTAAATTATCTGTAAATGCAGATAACAAAGTAACTGAAATGGAAACCAATGTGTAAGTCCAATTAATATTAGTTCATTTTCTTTTAAGTGGGGAGAAGAGTAAACAAGTGTTTGTTTAACTAGTGTTATTTGCAATCCATTTTACTGTTTGCAAACACATTTGTACAGCATTGTTCCTGCTTCTCTGCAAAGAGGTACTTCAGGCCTTTGAGAGAAACTCAGGATCTAGCTGCCACAAAACCTCATTCCCAACCAGATGGATCATTAAAAGCTTCAGAGCAAACCGTGCAAGGAAGCATGAAGAGCTGCCTGCTCTGGAAGGATAACCAAGGAGAAAAGTAGCTGGCTCAGACCAGTAGCACCCATGTAAGCTT
This sequence comes from Erpornis zantholeuca, assembly GCA_013400515.1. Classification (NCBI taxonomy): domain Eukaryota; kingdom Metazoa; phylum Chordata; class Aves; order Passeriformes; family Timaliidae; genus Erpornis; species Erpornis zantholeuca. Next base: position 92,815 of record VZTN01030915.1, read on the forward strand.
CAAACAAAAAGTAGAGCTGGGAAGGCTCAGCCAATGTTATTTGCAGGGAAGTCAGGTAGTTATTAATCTATAGGACAAATGCTAGATTCCTGTAATAAAATAATGGCTGATGGAAGATGTCCAGGGAAACCAGGAATGGTCTTGGATATGTAAAGCTGAAAAAATGGCAGTTAATAGAATGGCTGTTCCAAAAATGCTGTCATTGGAGTTGGCTCAAAAAGCCTAGTAAACTGCAGCAATGAACTTTGTAAGCATCAAGATAAAAGACCAAGAGTCCTATTTATTATCTGAAATATTAAGAAAAGAATAATTCTTCCAGCCAGCAGTAAAGAGTCATAAAACACCCAACCCAACTACAAAATGAAACCCAGAAACCCAAAAAAAGTCAAAACTGTTTGAACATTCAGACAAGTGTGGTCCTAATAATAACATGACAGTGGTGGGGAAAAGAATCCTACTGAATCAAAGAAAGGATTAGAGGTTGCTTAGATGCTAGGCAAAGGACTATGACCCACAGAGAGCCAAATGACTTATTTATTCTTGTTCAGAATTTGCATGCCTCAATATGTCATTAGTTATCAGGTAGTTAAGACTGTATCTGGGGAGGAAGGTAAAACCAGGTTATGCATTTGCTGAAGGAACGAGCTGTTTGCTTACTTAATTACATTTTCTAAAGAGTGCACAGACAGCCACACTGGACATGTGCTGTTACCCTTTGCTTTCTCACTGCACTCTTAACCTCCACTCTGAAAAATGACCTCAAATAACTACCATTGAATGCACTTAACACCATTAATGCTGTCATATTCATGGCATTAACACTCTCATAAAAAGACTGTAATAGTTTTTGTATGGGAAAAAAATCCATAAAATTATTGAAGCTGGTTACAATAGTAAATTAGATAAATCCTCCACCTTTTCCATATAAACACTGTCAGCTTAGAAGTGTCAAAAAGACCCCTTTTCCCTGGCAGAATTCAAAACTACATCCCTCAGCCACAGACATTGCCAACATGGCAATGTCAGTGAGACAGTGCAACCATTTCCACCCAACAGGTCCAGCAAAATTTTATAGCACAGACTAGACTGAAGCAGAAGTCAGTTACGCAAATTCATCATCAGTCCTATTACTGAGCTTCACAGCTTTTAGAGATTCACACCAGGATGTTGTTTGAGCTAGAAACCCTTCAGATAGCCTCTTGTCTCTTTCAGTTAGGGAGGATTCGTGTGACAAAAGCAGCACCTCAATCAGTCACACACTGACTTCCTTCCAAAACTCTATGGATACTCCAACTGATTCTTAAACTCATTTAAGCAGGAGAACTTAAAACTCGTTACAGAAAATGATCAGTCCAAGTAAGGTGTTATGTCTTCTTCACTGTGTGGCAGGAATTTCACCACGGAGGAGCAATAGTAATACACTTACAACACTGGCTGAGGTCACTGCTTCTCCTCCTATCCTTAAAACAGAAGATGAGGCTTTTTATAGCAACTGGAAACTGCTTTTGTATTTGTCAAAGGCATTAAAACTGTCTCTCAAAAGTTTTGTGGAATTGAGTTCTCTCCAGCATTACCTGCAGCACCTGCTGTGAGGTCAATTGCAGCCTGAACAGCAGAGTTGATCCTCATGCTTCACACTTGTTTATCAGTTACTTCAGAGCAAAGTCTCCTGTTTCTTGGTAGGTATGGAGGTACTTGTCTCCTGAGGGAAGAGAAAGATGAAACATACACAGTTTACAATAACGTGACAGGCAAAAGCATCACAGGAATGCTTTCAGATCCACTCTTCCATTTAGAGACAGATAATGGTTGTGCTCAGGAATGAGACTTAGCATATTTGTATTTTGACCGATTTTGTTGCATTGGGAAGGTCTCTTAAAGTATAACTGCCTAGCTTCAGCTTACTTGGGCTTTCCAGCTTCTTACCTCCCTGGATCTCTCAAATGAAAGCAAAGAGTACATCCAGGGAACAGTGCTGAGAGTTACTTCTATATTAATTATAAAAGCATAGTCTTTCCTCAGGTGTCTAAGGCTGGAATATTTCATGCCTGTCTCAGCTCCTCACCTATAAAGCAAAACTGCTCTTCTCTCCTCCAGGTGAAGAGCAGCTAAGAAAACTCTACCCATGATGACACAGGCACATTAGGTGGCTTTCAAAAGAGTAGAAAGAGAAAGTACATGAACGTCTTGAATTGTGTCTGGCTGTCATGTTTCTAGTGCAAGTCCTCCCCACACCAGAATGTTATAAATAAGTGTTACACCTCGTCTCTCAGGAAGGCAGAAAATACAAATGTGACACTTTGAAATAAAACATTCAAATGAATTCACTTCTCAAGTTTGCAGCAAAATACTTTCACTGGGCAAGCAGTTAAAACAATCTTATTTATCTGGGGTAAAATAACTCAACCAAAGAGCTCCCACTGTTTCAGAACCATGCTGCTGAGCGAGACACTTTGCTGGTGGTGCTGTCAAAAAGCTGCATGAGTCTTAAAACCCACACAAATACACATGTGAATTAGTGCCTCGTTGGCTTTTAAGCCTGTCTTCAAGCATAGTACATCAGTAAACAGAACAATTTTCACTCCTCTACCTACTGTAATGCTTCTTTTGAAGCCTGATACCTCCCCAAATATATTTTGGCATAATATGAATGGGAAACATAATTCCCAGGAGGCTACATTGATAGAATCATAAAAAGATACATTGTATAAACCACATCCTTTGTGCAAGAAACACAGACATTTGAATACAACCAAGGCTTTAAGAAAGCCTGTCTCTAAGCAGATTTATTATTCTTGAACATTAAAATATACACTGGTAGGCCAAATACTGTCATCCAGTGACTTTACCCATCCAATCTGTTACATAAATCTAAACACACCGAGTTTAAAACAAAATAAAACATTGCTCTTGCAATAAATGGCACTAACACATGCAATCTCACAATTGTGGCTTCAGATTTTAATTGTTTTGCTACTGAGAGCACAGCATACTAGGTGTTACTTCCAAACAGAGGCTCCAAGGCCCAATTACACTTTGTTATCCTATATATCTCATTAGTGTTCACACTGCACTCTGCAGTTTTGCTCCTCATTTAGGAGAAAGGAAAACAAATCATCGACACAGACTTTGAATGAAAGGAATTACCAGAGAGCAACAATTGCCTGTGTTCAGTAAAATGCACACTGCTTTCATCACGCTGAGTGTTTATCGACTCGTGCCAGTCCCCAAAGGGAGCACATGCCAGATCACCCACAGAAAACTTGGCAGCAGAAGGAAAAAAGTATATGCCTATAAAAATATGGACCTTTTAAGAGACAGGGAAATTTAGTTGCCTGATCCATATCGGCACATTGCCACTTTCAGAAGATTTAAGTCTTAGTCAAAACTAAATTAGTATTACATAAGCACATACCTTTTTTTTTTCCTGTTTGCAATAATACCACTATATTAAAAGTTGCTTGTAGGTAGAACTGCTCTGTTGCTTCCAATGCAAATCCAAGCCTCAAACCTGGAAACACAGAAGCATTAGTTAGTGTAACAGGTCCCGCGGAATCCTCTGCCCGCAGATGTTATTTCAGCCCCAGATGTTTCTCTCTGCTGATGCACTCTCCAAAGACCGAGATGCACCCAGAAGGCAGCGCTGCTCCTTGCAATATCCCGCGTCGGCAGGCCGTAGCTCCGCGTCCCAAGGTCACAGCAGGCCGGCAGCCCGGCGGCAGCAGCAGGGCTCACCGCGGGCTGTCACACGTGCTGGCGGCGGGAGCGCACAGACGGCTCCCGGGCCACGCCGCCAGCTCCAGCCTTCCCTAGGGAGGAAGGCTCAGGACTCCCGTTCCGTCAACACCCGCCCGTTTGGAGCAGGAAGCCCCGGCCTGCGTTCGGCGGAGCCCCGCGGTGGCACAGCCCGCCCG